>SKCR01041842.1:0-73974 GCA_019454045.1 Zanthoxylum bungeanum | reverse complement strand
CAAGAAATGATATGTCATTATTTTATAGGACAGTCACTGTCAGTGCGCTCCCACTAACCTCCTTATATCACAAGAATCATTTTCGTTTTAATTAAATCATACACCATTATGATTATATCAAAATGATAATTCCAAGAACGCAATGTTTGCTTCAATCCATACATGGATCGAATAATCTGCAACCTTGTTTGCAAGTTTTGTTACGACAAACCGTCAGATGTTGTAAACATCCTCCAAAAATGTTTTCGTTAAGGAAGCGGTTTTGGCATTACAGCTGCCATATTTCATGAATGAAACATGCAGCATCAGCAAGCATTATCCGAATGGATTTACTGTGGCAACAAGTAAAAGGTTTCGTCGTAATCGACACAATGTTGATAACGATACCTTTTCGCTACAAGCCTAGCTTAATCGTTGGTATATTGCCTTCCATGTATGTCTTCCTTGAAACTTCTATACGTACCAATAGGCACAATGCCTTTTGGTACAACAACTAGTGTCCAAACATAGTTGGTATACATGGATCCATTTCGGCATCATGGCACTGGCAACTTTGGCATAATAGGGAGTCGATACCTGGTATCACTTCCTCATACGTAGTCAGTTCGTATTCCTCAATAAGATTGACATCTTATGAGGTGAGATCAGAAACCCATACCCCAGGTTGTTTTCTGACTCTCTCCGACTTACGTGGTTCTTGTGTATTCGAAGATTATGGTATAGTTTCATCCTAGATGAACTATTTTGTGTCCTTAAGATTCGGTGCCTGGAATAGTATTACTCCGATTTTCATCGAGTTTTACTATCCTCCCACTTACCACTGCATATAGGTATTCCTCTTAGAAAATCGCATGGTGAGCAACATTAAATTGTTCTCTTTTGAGTTGTATAAGTACTATACTTTGGTATCCCTAGGATAACAACAACTTAAGCACTTATCCAATTTGGGTTGTAGTTTGGTATCATCCAAACATATGCCTAGCATACCCAAATAATCAGGAATGAGAAAACCAAGTTTCTTTCATGTTCATATCTTATATGAAGTCTGTCAAATAGATTTTTATAGAACCTTATTCGAAATAAGTTCTGCACTGTTTATGCGCATCTGTTGAAGGAAATGGTAGCTCAGAGCGACTCATGATTAACCTTATCATGTCCAACAAAACTCGTTTTATCCGTTCGGACACACCATCAAAATGACGTATTCCGGGAGGAGACCTCATTGAAAGAATACTATACTCTTTCAAGTATATGAGAAACTTATTGCTTAAGTATTTTCATCATGGTCTAACCGTGACGATTTCATACTTAGCCGATTTGTTTGTCTATTTCGTGTCAAAAATATAAAAGTTTCTGATTTGTGTTTCATAAGAAACACATAACCATAACGCGATGCCACATCCGTAAAGGTCACGAATATTCATATCCACCTCTAGCCTAGCTAGATATGGGCCCACTCACTTCACTATGAATGAGGGCTAACAAATCAGGGCACTTACACTTTTACCAAGTAAAAGGTATTTTACGCACTTGTGCCCAATAACTAGATTCGTAGATATCATTTGAATAGTATCAAATCCTTCCTAGTATCCACTCTTCGAAAGTATGGATATACGAGTCTTGTTTAAATTGTGTCCCAGACAACAATGCCACTTACAAGTCTCTTCTGATTAAATCAGTTTGAGCTATTTGTTTGTCATGTTATATGTGTTTGAGATTTATTTATATTCAAAATATAAATACTGTTATTCACATCTAATGTGTTTATATCAAACAATCATCTTTATATAATGAAACACTTTAGTGTTCTAGAATATAAAGGTATACCCGCAACGGGTTAAACCCTGATATAGAGATAATGTATCTAGTCAAACTAGTTTACTTTTGGCAGTTTCCTATTTAAGTACACACCCAAAGGGTAGTTCCTAAACTTAGGTATCTATGGTCAAAACAGCGACTTTCGTCCCATTTTCGATTCGCAGATAAATCTCAACTGAAGTCAGTATCTTGATTACAGCAGATTCTGCACATCAGTACATATTTATGTACTACACTAAGTATCTAAAGTCCAATTTTAATACTAGTAGTGAACATATCTATGACAAACATATTTGAAGTCAGAGCCTTGCTCGTCTTCAATTCCTTAATGTCTGCTTTGTTCAAACGGTAGTCATGCTTCCGCGATCCCGTTTGCCACAATTTAGGCAGACATTTTGGGATATGTCCTTTATCTTCCCAGAAGATTATAATGATTTTTCCTTTGCCCTTTTTCCACACCCAGAAGCCTTTGGCCAAGCCTTGGCCTTCCGGAATGTCGAAGTAAGGTGCGCATTGCGCTTCTCGCCATATTGCAAACTTTTGTCTTTGACTCCTTGAGTATAGCCATTAACTCTCCAAGAGTTTTACAATTGCAATTTATTACTTCTAAGATCTTAAAAATAGATCTATGAAGATCCTTCAATTTCAATATCATACTTTAAGGATATAATCCTTAGTTCTGATTAAGATTAAGGAATCTATTTGCGGCAAGCTTAATGGATTAAGCACTAAAGTTATCATCACATGAATATTCCAAATATCATGCTTTACTATTTGCTTAACTTCGGGCTTAGGCCTAATATGTTATTTTATCAAATAAAGTAACTTATTAGTTTCTAGGACCATCCTGAAATTATTCCCAATTTGAAAATTAAAGTCTTTTAACATTTTCACCCAGGATTATGTTTTAAACACTATCTTTCAATTTTAATCTTATCTGATTCTAATAGTCCAACTATGAATCAAACGATTTTAGGTACTATTTATTATAATGATTACTATAGTCTAACTATATAATCAACTATAATTTAATTGTTTAATTCAATTATATTGATTACTATAATCCAATTATAAAATCAACTATAATTGAAATTAGTTTGAATACAGTCCAACTGTTTTAATTAAAACAACAATTAAATATTTGAAATGAGCGCGTATGGCAAGTAACTAAACGAATATTGCAAATTTAATACTTGCCTCCCACTATTTTTCGGCGAGCCTCTAACCCTCTGTCGAGTACTCGGGAAATCGTGTTTCCTAGTGGGTAGGATCCCGTTAAATAGCACACAATCTTGACTTTGGCCAACAAATTGTATGACAATTAACTAGGTAGATCTCTAAGATCAATTGGATCCCATCCATTCCTAGATCCAGTAGGGGGACATCCAAGTCCGAAACATATATCTTATATATGCCAATATATCCAATATATTACCTAACCTTTTTGTCCTCTGAATCAACTAAGCCTGGGCATTGGCACAATAAACTTAGTGATCCCAGTTAAGCGTGACCCATTGACCTTGGAAAGCTTCGTAATTAATGTCGATGGACAAGAAGTGGTCTTGACATGACCTGTTGACCTTGGAAAGCTTCGTAATCAATGTCGATGGACAAGAAGTGGTCTTGACTTTGGCCAAAAAACCATAACTTGGACAAGACACCGATATGGAACAAAGCTCTCGTGATTCAAACACATCCTCGACAGACAAAGACCTTGAATTTGGCCAACAAGCCAATGCCAGTCTTAGATCTTGAGTAAGAATCACTCAATGGAAGGAAAAACGCTTAATATTTTGTTAGGGTTTTTCGCGTGCAAATTGGCAACCAATTTATTATCTTTGTTAAGGTCTCATCATCATACACACTTAAACATGCATTCTAAACACATATTAAGGCGCATATAAATAAAAAATAATGATATGCGGATGGATACTTAACACATTGTTCCTAGAACAATTCTCTCCCTTTCCTCTCTCCCGCTAGCATAAGTATTACTTCTACCCAATTACATAACACTTCTAAAGAAACCTCATTTACATTGAGGGGAATAGGTGTGAAGAGAAATACATAGAGTAAGGAGGTAATAGGCTGGACTCGCAGGTCCAATTAATAAATTCTAAATTTATTACAACAATTTCCAAAATTGCCCCACCCATCTAATATCCATCTGATATACATTATTCATGCATCGCAACCATGTATTCACACATGCATGTTATCAATCAATCTAATCCAATTAATTAATCTTATATTAGTGACCATCCAATGTTCAAACAACGATTTGATTTTGCGCGAGTCAAACTCGTTTTGCGAATAAGTACTCAAGTACGAATTCTTGAATTATATTAAACTACAACATTAATCCATTTAATATGCATTTAATACTAATTCACTATTTAATTCCAAATTAAATATTTACACTTTATTAACGAACCTTTACGACTTAAATCCCAAATTTAATCGTTACGGGTCTCAAAGCCTGATTAACATCCAATGTCAATTTAATTAAAGTCCAATGGGCTTTTAATTAATTTCATAAGGCATGGACTTTTGGTCAACTTGGGTCAAACCCAATAACCAAAGCCTAATCAAGGAATAACCCCATAAGCCTAGAAATCAATTTAGGCCCATTAGGCCCAATTAAAGTTAAAGGTCCATTAGTCATAATTGGACTTTATGGAAATGGTTTTGGGCCCAATTGGATCCAACCAATTTGGCCTAAACCCATCTTGGTACAACCAAGCCCGATTACAACATTACAAGCCCAAATCCAATTTAAGCCCAATTAATTAAATCATAAAAATTCCAATTTCATAACTTGAGGAAGAATTGGTCCAAGACCGTGAGAGAGAGAGGAGTATTTTGGCCCCAAAAACGTGTGAAAGGAGAGAGAGATGGAAAATGCGTATATGTAAATTGATTTCCAAAAAATAATTAAACATATACCAAATATTTGATTTTCAAAAAGTCAAACAAGTACAAGCACTAAAGTTTATCCATCTACCACCATCAATCAATCAAGTGACAAGTTGTCACATCACTCAAAGTGACATGTGATTTGACGCTTGATGTGACTAATGATTTGACACTTGATGTGACTTTCGTGCCGCACTCGAATTCGAAATGAGAATACGCTCACAAATAATCCCGGGCTCGGGTTCGCTAATTCCATTAACGAATTTTCCGTTGTGACGCAATTAAATGATTATGCCTAGCGAAATCACTATTCACGTCGCTAACGAATTAATTCTAAATTAACTCGTTCGCCTGAATTAAAATCTAATTTTAATTCTGCGTCGTAATCCAATTTCGTATAATATATCGAATATATTATTTTATCGATTAATTTCAAATTAATCGTTATCTCTCTTTAAATAATATTTTATCCTAGATAAAATATCTTTGTAATTAATCCCAGATTAATTTTCTCTCTCATTTAATTAATCCTAGATTAATAAAGTGCGAGTCATACGTCATCGGTGAATCTTCGGGAAGCGACCCATGAGATCCCCGGATATGTTGGCAGTAAATTCGGTCGTCGAACTATCCGAACACGTAAGTACCTAGTACTAAATTTATACCGATTTACAAGACAAGGTTGGCTTCTAGCAAAGCGCCATGCCTACCCAATTCTCCAGAAATATCCTTACAGGAATATGTCTCTATATCGGATAAACATGAACTAGTCATTTTATCCCGATGACTACAGTACATAGAGAACCAGTTCCGTATCCTACGTGACCATCATCTCCACTATGACTGGAGTGATACTTCCGTCTTGACATCACACCCAACACACTACGATTCTCAGCAGAGGCGTACACAGAACCTGTTAAAGCCCTGGACTACCTAAAACCAAAGTATATTGATTGTCGCAAGTATTAGCGGTGCAAGTCTCAAGTTAAGAACAAATACACCTACCCTGATTCAGACTTCCATAGACACATAGTCATACTACCAATGGAATTACGAGGGGTCTATCCAGAACGAAGCTGTTTTCCATACAATCGGTAAAACACAACCTCTTACTACACTTGCATGAGTATCCTATACCCAAATATATGAGAACTATGTCGTTATGCCCTCACAACGCGCACAAGTGTAATACTACTTTTACGTATTATCGATGTCTGATCTCAATAATACTCTGACTAGGGATATTTAATGATTAAACCTTCATGGATTGATACTGTCTCATATCATCTCAATCCAGGTACTAATCATAAGGACCTCCTATCATTTATATATCTTGGTGATCTAATCACAAATGATAAGAGAGAAATTTCCTTTGTCACATAGTTAATTTGTACAACAACACCATAATCTGTACAAATAGTGACGCTATGGGTCATAACTGTCCAACACTCATCCCCAAAATTGATGCTGATGTGGGCCTTGCCCCCGCGGCTCATCCCCAAAACTGATGTTGATGTGGGCCTCGCCCCCGGGACTCATCCCTAAACCTGATACTGATGATGTGATGGTTCATTCAAACATATTGTACTACCTCTCATGAGATAATCATGATAGCTAAACATATATTCGTCCTCAACGGATGCTTCGCGTCGAAACCAGAGAACCTTCAAAAACTTAATACACTCAGATCCGATCGTCTGAATAAGTGATCTGAACTAGACTCATAGTGTGTGTGTGTCGAGGCTCTTTCGCAGCTTAATCCTTAAGTAAGACAACTCGATGATTTTGTCTCGGAGAATTGGATCAGTAGGTCTAACCAACCGAGATGTCTTGATCATACTATGTGATTACTTCCTCATACTCAACATGATATGGTTTTCTTCTTCTTTTCTTTCGTCTCTTTTTTTTTTCTTTCTTTTCATTTTGACCTTTATTTTTTATCTTTTCTTTTTCTTTTCTTTTTCTTTCTTTCTCTTTTTTCGACACACCTACCCTTTAAGGTAGCATTTCTCCTCATGGTGGTCCTAATACTCGCCCATGGGTAGCTTCACGCTTATCGGTTATAGGTGGTCTATTTTTTTCCTTTTCTTTTCAGAGACTTTTTCTTTGTTTCCAACCATATTATATATCATAGCATACGTAAACCAGGATGGACATCTAGGTAAATGGTCATTCACTGATCCGCCATCTCTTCGACTAGTCATCTCGCCGACCACTCAGGCTTCTACTGTTAAAATCCCATAATCAAGTTCTCGTGAGTCCAGCCGAGATCAACCACTCAAGATACCGGATGAAAGCACATCTCACACTTATCGTTTCTAAGGTTTTCTCCCTACAGCAAACAATGTCATCACCGGACATATGTCTAACCATCAAAGACTTCTCTCCCTTTTTTATTCACTCACTCACTCAATGGAATTCTTCAACCTCTAAAAATATGGGCTTCGTCCCCTGGGATTCATTCTCAAAAACTGCTGGTAGCACAGGCCTCAACCCTGAGGGTTCATTCCCAAAACTGATGATTATGTGTGGGCTTCAACCTTGGGGATCCATTTCTGAAAACTGTTGATATTGTTTTGTTGCTCTCAGCTTGCTTGTATTTTGCCGCCTTTCCTTCTTTTCTCCGAGACCTGTGAACACAAACAAAATAACAGAATAAAAATGGGTGCATGTGATGTGTATGTATGCATGTGTGGACGTACTCCATGTTCCTGATGGGTTAGACCATCATTGTGCTCCTTGGCGCCATGTGCCTACACATGTCTCTGATCGCCCCCTGGATCTGCTTTATAGTTTCCTCATGTCGGTTCTCTTCTGTCTGAAACTTACAAACACAGAACAAAAAAAAACACAAAAAAGAATGCAAGTATGTTACGTGTATGAATGCATGCATGGATGAATTCCTTATCCCGTTGGGTTAGGTCCTCTGCCAGGTCTTCTCTTTCTCAGGCAAAATATTGCTTCAATATGTCCACATTGATCGGCTCGGTGAACTCATTCCCTTCCAAATCTGACAGTCTCACTGCCCCATTTCCCATTACTTTCTACACTATGTAGGGTCATTCCCAGTTGGGTCTGAACTTTCCTCTTGGGTCTGTCGTCGACGGCGTTGACTACTTAAGTACCAAATCACATTTTCTGATCTTAGTAGGACACACCTTTTTGTTGAATGCTCGGGCTAGTCTCTTCTGATATATCTACATGTGATGTAAAGACTTCATTCTCTTCTCATCGAGCAATGCTAACTGTTCAAATCTCTGCGAGGCCCATCCTTGTTCAGGTAACTCTGTTTCTGATAATACCCTCATGGATTGTATCTCAACTTCCACGGGTAGTACTGCTTCCATTCCATAGAGCAAAGAGTAAGGTGTGGCTCATGTTGTTGTTCTCACTGATATTATGTACCCCCACAGGGCGTACGGTAGTTTGTTAGCCCAATCTTTGCAGTTTTCTGTCATCTTGGCTAATATCTTCTTTACTGTCTTATTGGCTGCCTCGACTGCCCCATTTGCCTGCGGTCTGTAAGGTGACGACTTATGATGTCCTATCCCATATCTCTGTAGCATCGCCTTCGTTTCCCCTTGAAACTGAACTTCGTTATTTGTCACTACATGATACGACATCCCATATCGACATATGATGTTCCGAGCTATGAACTTCGCCATCTGCTTTGCTGTGACGTTACGAAATGACTCGGCTTCCACCCAGTTTGAGAAGTAGTCCACTGCCATCACTATAAAACGATGTCCATTTGATGCATTCGGTTGAATCTCTCCGATCATGTCAATTCCCCATGCTGAAAAGGCCATGGCTCTGATAGCCCGTGTAACTCTGTGTGAGGCAAATGGTTCATATTACCATGTGCTTGACAATCATGACAATGTTTTACCAGCTTTGCAAAGTATGTCTCCATGGTCAACCAGTAGAAACCTTGTCTTACAATCTTGCGAGAAAAATTCAACCCATTCATGTGCGGTCCATATACCCCGACATGTATTTCTTCCATTGCCTTCTGAGCTTCTTCTTTTTTAAACACTTCAACTGAAAGCCGTTCCCTTGTCTCTTGTATAGTTCCCCTTTCAAACTCACATAGTGAGAAGCCAAATTCTGAATGGCTGTCATGTCCTTCCTGTTTGCTTCTTCTGGGAATTCCCCGTGTTTTAAGTATCGTTGAATATCATAGTACCATTTACGGAGGTAGTAGACTGCATGCTCCACCCCCGTCTCATCCGCTTGTACCATCATCGCCCCCAACGCTTCGGGTTCAATGGCCAAATATAGTACCAAGGGTTTGCCCAGTCTTGGAGGTTTCAAGATAGGAGGTTTCACCAAATATTCTCTGATCTTCTCGAAGGCTTCCTGACATTGGTCATTCAATTTCAATGGCTGGTCCTTCCTCAACATGGCGATGAACCGATTGATGTACTGAATTTTCCCAAATAATGCTCTAACTTCATTTTCTTAACCCAACGGATATCTATGATGGCTTTTAAGACACGGGATTGACATGATGCGTGTATGCATGAGATGCATGAGATGTGTGCGATGTATGGAATATATAAGTCGACCCATTATCATTTTAAAACTTCAATCACATTATTGCAAGGTGCAAACTTATCCCAGTTGAAAAGGCCCAACAGGTTTACACCTTTGCGATAATATGGCTAAACAACTTCAGATGATAAGGGGCCCAAACACAGGATGACCCATCGGCATTTTAGAAACTTTTAGCCTAATTGTCATAAGATACGAACTCATCCCAGTTTAAATTGCCCAACAAGTTTGCCTTTCTGACAAGAAGTCTAACTGAGTCCAAATGATGATGGTCCTAAGCATAAGCATTAAGAAACAATTTCTACAGAGTGGCCCATCGGCATTTTAGAAACTTTTAGCCCAATTGTCATAAGATACGAACTCATCCCAGTTTAAATGGCCCAACAAGTTCGCATTTCTGACAAGAAGTCCAATTGAATCCAAATGATGATGGTCCCTAAACATAAGCATAAAGAAATAATTTATACAGAGTGGCCCATCGGCATTTTAGAAACTTTTAGCCCAATTATCATAAGATATTAACTCATCCCAGTTTAAATGGCCCAACAAGTTCGCATTTCTGACAAGAAGTCCAGCTGAATCCAAATGATTATGGTCCCTGAACACAAGCACAAGGAAATAGTTTCTATTGGTCGTACAACTATGGTCTATGTGTGGGTTTGCGGGAGTGTAGACAAAGGCTCTCGCTAGCGAAAGATTGCCCAAAACTAGGTCTCCCCACTAAAGGGTTCGAGTGACCAAGTGAGCGCACCTTTTTTATACCTTACGGTACGTGGCAACAAGTTATGGTGCGTGACTGACTGTCAAATGGATTTCCTATTCAAGATTCCCAAGAAGGAGGGTGGAGCGAACTCTCATAGAAAACCAAGCCTCTTAGGCTCTTATCGCATTGGTGACAGGAATAAACAACAAGTCCTCCAAATTAGTCTGTCACAACGAGCTACGGGTAATGATTATCTAGGTGCCTTCGCAGCTTTTCCTTATAGAAAGGTAGTGAATGAAGGAAGACATCAAACCATCACCTAGCCTTAACAATGCCTTTGATTAAACCCCATCAACCCACTATAGACGCGGTTAACTAAAGCACAAATCATAATCACTACAAGACATTATTTCGGGGCCGATTCTCTATCCCTAGTGGAGTCGCCAGACTGTAGGACACAGAACTTGACGACGATGTTCTAGGCTCGCGGACTAGTCGGGAGTACGGAATAGCCCACGTGGAACTAAATCAGAGAATAAAGGAGTCGCCACCCTTTGTGAACCGGGAAAATGATTTAAGGCCGTACTCACCCCTCGCAAGGGAAGACCTCAAATCGTTGGGTTCGGAATGGTCCCTTACTTATGCCACTTGTAATGAAATGATTTGTGCAATAACTTAACCGAATCTACGCAGAATATGTATTCAAGAATAACCTAGATCTAGTTCACATTCATGAAAATAAATTATATAGCTAAGTTTGCATGCTTTAAAAGTAAGTCATCATAACGGAAAACATACGATATCACACAATAATCTCATGAGCATATTGAATTATCAAACACGAAAAATAAATAACAATCTAAACATAAAGATAAATTAAATTCCTATTGCGAAAGTAAATAACTAAATCATGCATAAAGAAATAACATACTAACGACTTAATCATGTTTTAGAATGAATAACATATTAACGATTAAATCATGCTCAAACACAAAGTTGGATGAAACGAAATATGTGTGTCTCTCAAGTGGTACGTGGAGTTGTTTCCCGAGTACAGACCACACTACCGTCCATTTGGATTCGGCTATGGAATTTACGTCTGGGTTTCCATCCGATATACCACAAGAGAGAACACATATTCCATTCATCCAAAGGCCATATCATGCACCAATCCACAATACTCATGCCAAATAAAGTAAGAAAATAAATAAAAATAAAGGATAAATAAATAAAAAGTGTGCCCTCAGTTCTAACCCCTTAAGTCGTCTCTCAGAAGTGCGGTGTGCGGTTGTCGAAAGGGTTGATGCTCCGCAACTCCTCCGATTCACTGGTTCAATGTTTTCCTTCGCTGTTTGGTCTGATGTTTTACTCTATTTTATGGTTGTTTCTGGTCACGGTTTAGGCTTACTATTTTTACTCTGTTTTGCTGCTGTTTTCACTGTATTTTCTGGTCACTATTTTACGGAAAATAAGGGACTGTTTTAGGGGGTTTTGTGGTGAAATTGGATTGTTTTTAGAGGGCAGAATTCTATGGTTCAGGTGTATTGCAGGGGCTATTTTTGGTGGTTACGGTGCAGCTTTTAGGGGCTGTTTTTGGTGGTTGATGGGGTAATTTTCAGGGGTTGTTTTTGGTGGTCAGGGGCTGTGTTTCAGGGGGCTATTTTTGGTGGGCATGGGGCTGTGTTTCAGGGGCTGTTTTCGATGGTCAGAGGCTGTGATTTTCGGGGAATGGATGGGCAGTTTCAGGGGTGTATTCGCTAATGATGCTTACTATTTAGAGGGTGTTTTGGTGATGTTCCTCTGCTATTTTTGGGAGAGTGTTTCGGTGACGTTCTTTTGATGTTTTGGGAGAGTGTTTCGGTGATGGTAGAGAGGAGGAGAATAGAGAATTATTTGCTTTGTTTTTTTTTCTTTGGGCTTGAGTTGCTAGAGCTTCAAGGTTGGGTTTAAGCTTCTTTTTATAGGCAAAGGGTTGGGGTTTACCTTGTGTGAAAAGGGAAATGATTTGTGTAATTATGGGAGATATTTTTAATTAGTGTGTGATAGGAAAAAATCTTTTAATTAGGGAAGTGATTAGATATGATTTGATTTGATTAGGAAGATGACATATTTGATTTGTTTTATTTAGGTATGTAATTTAATCAAATTAGGAAAGCGTTTGATGAGATTTGATTTGTATCTCTTAATTAGGGAATGTGATTTGTCTTGATTTTAGCATGTGTTTAATATGTGCTTTTGTTTAATTTGGAAGGTGATGGGCATGAATGGACTCATTGGGCGTGTATCAGAGGCAGTTTTCAGGGGCATTCGGGTGTGTTCAGGGGCTAACTTCAGGGGCTGGTTTGGGCGTGTTTAGGGGCTGACTTCAGGAGCATTCGGGCGTTTTCAGGGGCTGACATCATAGGCTAATGGATGAAGGCTAATAGCGTGAGTGGCTGCTGCATGGGTAATGGGCGTGAGTGGTGTGAATTGGGGCTTGGTGTGTGACTTGCGGGGGTTTGGGCTAAGATTGTGTTTTAAAACATAAATCCAACAAGCGAACCCGAGGCTAAGCAAACGATTAAAATCCAACAAAGTACTGATTTCTGACTTTTCCCTTCCGACATCCGTTTCCCGCGACTTCCACAACTTAAAAGGTAGTGTCTCTATATGAGACTCATCATCGGGACTTACATGCAAAAATGCAGTGCCTACAATAAGGACTTTTATCATTGATATATTCAAGTAATCTAATTACAAAATGATAAAATAACAATTTCCATTGTCACATAGTTAATTTGTACAAAAACCACAATTACTTTTACAAATAATGTGTTGGGTTTCTAAAGTGTCCCAAGATCATTTTAAGCAATGAAATCAAGTAAATACTCAAAGAAGAATAGCGGAATTAAACTTACTTTGATCGAATTTTGGAGGTGTTGAACACAAAAACTTTTGCTCCTTTGAGAAGTCTCCAAGCTTCCTCTTTGAAGTAGAAATCCAAGCTCCAAGCTTAATGGTGATTCCAAGCTCAAAGGTTGGTTTCCCTATCTCCTTGAATGATCCCTTGTGTGTGCTAGTACTTAGAAAAGTTTTGCAACAAAAATCTTCTTCTTCTTCCTCCTAGTTTCGGCCAAAGAAGAAAGAAAATGGAGAGAGTAATTTGGTTCCCAAAACCGTGAATGATAGGAAGAGTGAGTGAGTGAATAATTTGTATTTTGAATTTCTAAAATCAAAATGATATACCAAATCCAAGGTTCGGAAAAAGTCAATCAATTTGACAATTGAGTGTTTCATAAGTTACCATCAATTCCTACACTAACTTTCATCTCCATAAAGGTGATTGATGGACAACTGATGTGACTTGATTGTTGGTTTCCTCTAAGGTTCCCAAGATCATTTATCAAGCATGAAACAAGTGTAAATACAATCATAGGAGGTGCGGAATACTCACAAGGATCGGTTGAGATGCGTGTGGTGATGAACAAAAACCGGTTTCTGCCTTCTCCAAGTCACGGCAGTGGCTGAACTTTCTTCCACCATTTTCGGCCATGTGAGGTCCTCCAAGCAAGCTCCAAGCTTGTGTTGAACTTCCATGCTCATGGGTAAACTTCCCTATCACCTTCGCATAACTTCGGAGTGCTAGCTCTCAAGAAATTTTCCACAAATTTCTCACACTTTTGCTTCCCTCATTCACGGTTTTTGCAGAAAAAACAGTGAAGAAATGCCTGTAAGGCCGAGAGAGAAAGATGAAGAAAATGGCTCCAAAAATCATAAGCCTAGGAGAGAGAATGAGTGTGAGTGTGTTGTAAATGTTTTAAGTGTATCTAATACATTTCTTTTTAATTTCAAAAATCAAAAATAAAACATATACAAATGATTAAAATAACAATAAATGTCACTCAAGCTTTCAAAAGCTTTCCATCAACTCACATCATGTCACATCACTCAATCAGTCAATTGTCACATCACTCAAAGTGACATGTGATTTGACGCTTGATGTGACTAATGATTTGATGCTTGATTTGACTTGCGTGCCACACTCGAATTCGAAATGCGAATGCGCTCGCAAACAATCCCAGACTCGGGTTCGCTAATTCCAAATTAATGAATTTTTCATTGCGACGTAATTAAACGATTACGCCTAGCGAAATCACTATTCACGTCGCTAACGAATTAATTCCAAATTAACTGGTTCGCCCGAATTAAAATCTAATTTTAATTCCGCATCGAAATCCAATTTTGTTAAATATATCAAATATATTATTTTACCGATTAATTCCAAATTAATCGTTCTCTCTCTTTAATTGATATTTTATCCCAGATAAAATATCTCCGTACTTATCCCAAATTAATTTTCTCTCTCATTAAATTAATCCCAGATTAATTAAAGTGCGAGTCATACGTCATCGGTGAATCTTCGGGAAGCGACCCATGAAGTAGAAATCCAAGCTCCAAGCTTAATGGTGATTCCATGCTCAAAGGTTGGTCTCCCTATCGCCTTGAATGATCCCTTGTGTGTGCTAGCACTTAGAAAACTTTTGCAACAAAAATCTTCTTCTTCCTCCTAGTTTCGGCCAAAGAAGAAAGAAAATTGAGAGAGTAATTTGGTTCCCAAAACCGTGAATGATAGGAAAAGTGAGTGAGTGAATAATTTGTATTTTGAATTTCCAAAATCAAAATGATATACCAAAATCCAAGGTTTGGTAAAAGTCAATCACTTTGACAATTGAGTGTTTCATAAGTTACCATCAATTCCTACACTAACTTCCATCACCATAAAGGTGATTGATGGACAAGTGATTTGACTTGATGTGACTTGTGGGCCCCACTTGAATTAAAAATCTGAGTGGGCCCGCAAACACTCCCGGACTCGGGTTCGCTAATTTCGAATTAACGAATTTTCCATTGCGACGTAATTAAATCAAATTTAATTAAATAATTATGCCTAGCAAAATTACTATTCACGTCGCTAGCGAATTAATTCTAAATTAATTCGTTCGACCAAATTAAAAACTAATTTTAATTCTGTGTCGAACTCTAATTTCTTTTAATATATCGAATATATTATTTTATCGATTAATTCCAAATTAATCGTTCTCTCTTTTCAAATAGTATTTTATCATAGATAAAATCTCTCCGTAATTAATCATAGTTTAATTATGTTCGAATCATACGTCATCGGTGAATCTTCGGGAAGCGACCCATGATATCTCTGGATATGTTGGTAGTAAATCCGGTCGTCGTACATCCGAACACGTACGTACCTTGTACTACGTTTTTATCGATTTACAAGACATGGTTGGCTTCTAGCAAAGTACCGTGCCTACCCAATTCTCCAGAAATATTCTTAAAGGAATATATAATCTTTGTCAGACGTAGTATACGTAGTATTGCGTATTACGATCCAGTATCGGATGTCACATGCAAGGCCTGGGGCTGGAATAGTGTCTGCCCCGTACGAAGCATATATCAGATTACAAGCAACTAGTCTCTTTAATCGGATAATCATGACCTTGTCATATTATCCCGATGGTTTCAAACAATTAGAGTACCAGTTCTGTATCCCTATGTGATCATTATCTCCATATGACTGAAGTGATACTTCCATCTTGACATCACACCCAATACACTACGATTCTCAACAACCCCAGAAGAGGCGTACACAAATCCTGTTAAAGTCATAGACGACCAAAAACAAGGCCTATTGATTGTCGCAAGTACTAGTGATGCAAGTCTCAGGTTAAGACCAAATACACCTACCCTGATACGGATTCCCATAGACACATAGTCATACTACCAATGGGATTCTGCGGGGTCTATCCAGTGCAAAGTTATTTCCGTACCATCGGTAAACACAACCTCCTATCACACTCGTATAAGTATCCAATACTTAAATATATGAGAACTATGATGTTACGCTTCCATAACACGCACAAGTGCAATACTAGTCTATTCCGCATTATCGATATCCAGTCTCGATAATACTACGACTAGGGATATTTAATGATTAAACCTTTATGGATTGATATTGTCTCATATCTTATAATCCGGAACTAGTCATAAGGACTTTTATCATTTATATATTTAAGTAATCAAATTACAAAATGATAAAATGCAATTTCATTGCTACATAGTTAATTTGTACAAAAACCATAATGTCTTTTACAAATAGTGACGATATGGGTCATAATTGTCTAACATAGTGATGCTATGGGTCATAATTGTCCAAAAATCTCCCACTTGGCCTATAGCCAATCACTCAAGTATCTAACACATGAACTATGTACATGTCGCTCAAACTTTTGCTGAGAAATAGCCTTTGTCAGCAGATTTGCAATGTTGTCATCTGATGCGACCTTCTCGATCTTCACATCACCACGATGTATGATCTCACGAATCAGATATAAACATCGAAGTACATGCTTCAATCGTTGATGAGACCGCAGTTCCTTAGCCTGCGCTATAGCCCCGTTATTATCACAAGAGAAAGGAACGGGCTCAGTTGCTAACAAAACTACTCCTAATCTAATTAGGAATTTACATATCCAAAATGCCTCTTTTGCTGCCTCAGCTGCAGCGATATATTCCACTTATGTTGTTGAATCGGCAACAGTCTATTGCTTGGAAGATTTCCAGCTCACCACTCCGTTGTTCAAACAAAATATGTACCCGGATTGTGACTTACAGTCGTCTTTATCGGTTTGGAAACTTGCATCGGTAAACCCAATTACCTCAAGTTCTCCATCTCCATAGATTAAGAAAACATCTTTATTTCATCTAATATACTTAAGGATGTTCTTGACCGCAACCCAGTGACCATCACCTGGATCGGCCTGATAGCGACTACATATGCTCAAAGCATACGAGACATCAGGTCGCGTATATATCATGGCATACATGATCGATCCAACTGTAGAAGCGAACGAGATCTAACTTATGTTGTCTCTCTCATCTTGAGTTTTAGGACACATGTCCTTAGATAGAGAGACGTCATGTGACACTGGCAATAGTACCCTCTTAGACTGATCCATGTTGAATCTCTTCAACACTTTGTCAATATACGAGCTTTGGGAGAGTCCAACCAGCTTTCTAGATCTATCCCGGTAGATCCTTATTCCTAGAATAAAAGCTGCTTCTTCCAGATCTTTCATTGAGAATTTTAATGAATGCCAAGCTTTCACCGATTATAGCATGGGAATGTCATTGCCAATAAGCAATACATCATCAATGTAAAAGACAATGAATGTCAGTGCGCTCCCACTAGCCTTCTTATATACACAAGGATCATCCTCGTTTTGAACGAAACCATATTCTTTTATGATCTCATCAAAATATTGGTTCCAAGAACGCGATGCTTGGTTCAATCCATAAATGGATCGATTTAACTTGCAAACCTTGTTTGCATGTTTTAGTACGACAAAACCGTCAGGCTGTTGCATATAAACATCCTCCAAAAGGTTTCCGTTAAGGAAAGTGATTTTGACGTCTGTTTGCCATATTTCATAATCGAAATATGCAGCAATAGCAAGAATTATCTGAATGGATTTAATCATGGCAACAGGTGAAAAGGTTTCATCGTAGTCGACACCAAGTCATTGACGATACCCTTTCGCTACAAGCCTAGCTTTGCACGTTTATTTGTTGCCATCCATGTCAGTCTTCTTCTTGAAGACCCATTTACAACCAATAGGCTTTACGCCTTCTGGTGCATCAACCAGTGTCCAAACTTAGTTGGTATACATGGAATCAATTTCGGACTTCATGGCATCTTGCCATAAAGCGGAGTCGATACCTTGTATCGCTTCCTCATACGTAGCCGACTTCTTATCCTCAATAAGATTAATATCTACGTATGGCAAGATCAGAAACCCATACATCTCAGGTTGTTTTCGGACTCTCTCTAATCTACGCGGTTCTTGTGTATTGGAAGATTATGGTACAGTCTCATCCCTGATGAATTATTCGTGTTCCGTTTGGGAATCGGTGCCAGGAACAGTATCAGTACGATTTTCATCGAGTTCTATTTTCCTCCCACTTACCACTGCATTTAGGAATTCCTTTTCGAGAAAAACCGCATGTAGAGCAACAAATACCTTGTTCTTTTATTGGTGGTAGAAGTAATATCCTTTGGTTTCCTTAGGATAACCTACAAATAGGCACTTATCCGATTTGGGTTCTAGTTTGGTACCATCCAAACGTTTAACGTATGCCCAGCATCCCCAAATGTTCAGGAATGAGAAACCCGATTTCTTTCCTGTCCATATTTCATATGGAGTCTGTTGAAGAGACTTTGATGGAACCTTATTCAAAATAAGTATTAAACAGTTCAATGCATATCCCCAGAAGGAAATTGTTAGCTCAGTACGACTCATCATAGACCTTACCATGTCTAACAAAGTTCGGTTTCTCCGTTCAGACACACCGTTTAATTGAGGTGTTCCGGGAGGATTCCACTGTGAAATAATACCATACTCTTTCAAGTAATCGAGAAACTCATTGCTCAAGTATTCTCCACCACGGTCCGACCGTAATATTTTAATACTTTTGCCAGTCTGGTTTTCTACTTCGTGTCGAAACTCTTTGAATTTCTCAAAAGTTTCTGACTTGTGTCTCATAAGATACAGATAACCATAACGCGATGCATCATCCATAAAGGTTACGAAGTATTCATATCCACCTCTAGTCTGGCTAGACATGGGCCCACATACGTCACTATGAATGAGGGCTAACAGTTCGGTGGCACGTGCACCTTTACCGCTAAAAGGTGTTTTAGGCATTTTGCCTAACAAATAAGATTCGCAGACGTCATATGAATTTGGATCAAATCCATCCAAGTACCCACTCTTCGAAAGTGTGGATATACGAGTTTTGCTAATGTGTCCCAGACGACAATGCCACATATAAGTTTCATTTTTGTTACTTAATTTAAGCCTTTTGTTTGTCATGTTATATGTTTGAGATTGATTTATATTCAAAATATAAAGACCATTATTAACATTAGCACTACATATCTCAAAATCATTTTTATAAACAAAACACCTGGTGTTTCTGAATACAAAAGTATACCCACATTGGGTTAAACAAGATACATATATAATGTTTCTAGTCAAACTAGGTACATAATAGCAGTCTAATAAATTAAGTACATACCCCGATGGCAGTTCCAAAATATAGGTTCCAACAGCCGAAACGGCGACTCTAGTCTCATTTCCAACTCGGAGGTCGATCTCTCCTGAAGCCAGTCTCCTGCTAATCTGCAGATCCTGCACATCAGTACATATATGAGTACCACAACCAGAATCAAAAATTAAATTTTTAAAACTAGAAGTAGACATGTTTATTTCAATAACAAACATACCTGAAGTCGGTGTCATGCCCGTCTTCACTTCCTTAATGTGTGCCTTGTACGCACGGAAGCCACGCTTCCAGTGACCCCATTTGCCACACTGTAGGCAGAAATCTTGGGATTTGTCTTTTGTCTTCCCAGAAGACTTTGATGATTTGGCCTTGCCATTTCTCTTCTTCTTCTTCTTCACACCTCTAGAAGCCTTCGGCCAAGCCTTGGCACTCTGAGATGTCGAAGTGAAGTGCGCCTCGCACTTTTTGCCCTTTAAAAGCTCCTTTTCTGCCACTTTCAGCATTGCCATCAACTCTCCAAGAGTCTTCTCTTGGTTCATCATATTGTAGTTCATGATGAACCCGCTCCAGCAGTCAGGAATAGACTGTAAGATCAAATCTATGGAAGTCTCAGCCTCAAAGTTATGCCTAGCCAACCTAGCTATTCGATGTCAGTAATTATCTGTGACACATGATGCTCGACAGATGTACCCTCTAACATTCGAGAGCGAAAGAGCTTCTTCTGCAACTTATACTTCTGCGATCTAAGGTTAGATCGGTGAAGGTCCCTCAACTTCAACATCATTTCGTGGGGATCCAATCCCTTGTTTTGACGACGAAATTGTGGGGTCATTGCAGCAAGCATGACAGATTGAGTAGTTGAGTTGTCATCACTGTGAGTCTTCCAAAGCTCAAGCTCAAGTGGCTACTCAATTCCGGGCTTAGGCCCAAGAGGTCTCTCTATCGTATAGAGCATATTCTTAGCCCCCAGGATAATCCTGAGGTTCATATCCCAGTCAGGAAAGTGTGCCCCATTAAAGACATTTTCGCCCATGATAATGTCCATAACGTTGATCTTTTCGGCCATGTTAATTGCAATAGTCTAACTATTCAATTAACGATTACGGGTTGTTGGTTTCTATTAAGGTCCCAAGATCGTAAACAAACATGAAATAAGTGCGAATACAAATCAACGAAGTTGCGAAATACTCACATCGATCGGTTGAGCGACGCATTGACGAACAAAAATCAAATTCTAGTTTCTGCCCACTGTCACAACTCACGGCAGTGACGTTTTTCATCTCCAAGATTTGAGCTCCGAGCTTCGTCAAACGATTCCCGGCTCATGGGTGGACTTCCCTATCACCTTCGCATGTCTCTCGGAGTGCTAGCTCTTATGATTTTTGGCACAAAAATCACCACTCAAGCTTCCCTTTTACTCTTGGTTCACGGCAGTAAACTGCCAAAACCAATGAGCAAAAGCCCTCCATGGGCGAGAGAGAGAGAGATGAGAGAAAGAGAGAGTTGTGTTTGGTTGATGGCTAAAGTGTATCTAATACACTTATGTAAATTTCAAATTCATTTCATGTGAATTTGGCTTTCAAAAAGTCAAGCCATAATGGCACCAACCACACACATCACTTCCATCAATCATGAATAGTGACTTGCGTCAATCACTCAAAGTGATAGACATCCATCAATTGATTGACGAATGATGTGACGCTAGATGCGACTAGCGATTTGACGCTTGATTTGACTTGCGTGCCGCACTCGAATTCGAAATACGAATGCGCTCGCAAATAATCTCGGGCTCGAGTTCGCTAATTCCAAATTAACGAATTTTCTGTTAAAACGTAATTAAATGATTATGCCTAGAGAAATCACTATTCACATCGCTAACGAATTAATTTTAAATTAATTCGTTCGCCCGAATTAAAATCTAATTTTAATTCCGCGTCGAAATCCAATTTCGATTAATATATCAAAAATATTAATTTAATCGATTAATTCCAAATTAATCGTTATCTCTCTTTAATTGATATTTTATCCCAGATAAAATAACTTCGCAATTAATCCCAGATTAATTTTCTCTCTCTTCTAATTAATACCATATTAATTTAGAGTGCGAGTCATACGTCATCGGTAAATCTTTGGGAAGCGACCCATGAGATCCCCAGATATGTTGGCAGTAAATTCGGTTGTCGGACTATCTGAACACGTAAGTACCAAGTACTACATTTTACCGATTTACAAGACAAGGTTGGTTTCTAGCAAATCACCATGCCTACCCAATTCTCTAGAAATATCCTTACAGGAATAAAAGATCTATATCAGGCGTATTATACGTAGTATTGCATATTTCTGTCCAGTATCGGATGATCACGTGCTAGGCCGTGGGCTGGAATTGTGTCTGCCCCGTACGAAGCACATGTCTGATGTCTAGTAACTAGTCTCTATAATCGGATAAACATGACCTTGTCATCTTATCCCGATGACTGCAGTACTTAAGAGTACTAGTATCGTATCCTACGTGACCATCATCTCCATATGACTGGAGTGACACTTTTGTCTTGACATCACACCCAACACACAACGATTCTCAATATACCCAACATAGGCTTACACAGAACCTGTTAAAGCCCTTGACGACCGCAACCAAAGTATATTAATTGTCGCAAGTATTAGCAGTGCAAGTCTCAGGTTAAGACCAAATACACCTACCCTGATTTCGGATTTCCATAGACACATAGTCATACTACCAATGGAATTCTGAGGGGGTCTTATACAGAGCGAAGCTGTTTCCCGTACCATCGGTAAAACACAACCTCCTATTACACTTGCATGAGTATCTTATAGCCAGATATATGAGAACTATGTCGTTGTGCCCTCACAACGCGCACAAGTGTAATACTAGTCTTTTACGCATTTATCGATGTCCAATCTCGATAATACTCTAACTAGGGATATTTAATGATTTATCCTTCATGGACTTATACAGTCTCATATCATTCTCAATCCAGGAACAAATCATAGGGATCTCCTATCATTTATATATCTAGGTGATCTAATCACAAATGATAAAAGAGCAATCTCCTTTGTCACATAGTTAATTTGTACAACAACACCATGATCTGTACAAATAGTGACGCTTTGGGTCATAATTGTCCAACAATCTCCCACTTGGCCTATAGCCAGTCACTCGAGTGTCTAACACCCGAACTATGTAAGGTTGGCTCAAACTGCTGAGAAAATACTTTCGTCAGCGGATTTGCATGATTATCATCTGATGCGATTTATTCGATCATCACATCGCCACGATGTATGATCCGAATGAATCAGATGAATATCGAAGTATGTATCTGGATCGTTGATGAGACCATTAATTCTTTAGCCTGTGCTGACGCCTAACTCAGCTGCTAACAGAACTATATCTAATCTAATTAGATTTATTATCGACCCAGAAAGCTTCCATTGCCACTTCAGCTACAGCAATAACCAGCAATAACCCACTTCCATTGCCACTTCCATTGCCAACCGAGTCCATGTGCCACGTGTCGCCATGTCATCTACAACCAATCATCGTCTGCCACGTGTCAGAATCTCAATGGACTGAATCATAACGTGTGCCACGTGTCAAAATTCTATTGTGCCGACAGAAACCGCATGCCATATCAATAGTCAACAAGTCAAATCGCGTGCCACGTCAGCAAGACAACATCCCACACGTATTTGACCAAGTCAACATGGCCTCGCGTCGCGACACAAGAAGGAATCACGCGTGGCCGATCAGATGTCTATAAATTGAGGCCATTTGCAGCTCATTTCTTTCGTGCTTTCCTTGGGATTTTTTCCCTGATTTCATATGATAACATCTATTTTGTAAAATATTAATAATATTTAAATTATGAATTTTTAGTTTTAGTTTTTATTATAGCATTTTATTTATTTACTTTTATGTTTTGTAGTTAAATTCCGTTGGGGTAAAAGGTGAAACATTTAATATAATTATCTAGGTTAATCTCACTTAATTATAATATTTAAATTATAATTTAACCGAATTAATTAATAGTAGACTTTATTACCGCCTATATGGTTGGTCTAAATATAAATTACTTTACCGCCTATATGGCTGGTGTAGTTGGACTAAATGGATTACCGCCTATATGGCTGGTTTTAAATGTTTAACATTATTAATTCCTAAGAAAGCAGAACAGAAAATAATTTATATATTATAATAAGTGAGATTCCTAGATAAGAAATATTAAATGTGGATCCTCTAACCCCAGCATTTTATTTTTATTCTAGGGAAGTGATGAAAAACAATATTAACAAGCTTAATAATTGATTTAATTATATAATGGGTAATTCTTTAGTTTGTTTATTGAGTCTTAAGCTTAATGCTTCTTGTTGCCTGATCACCAATAAGATTGATGTGGTAAACTTAAAATGAACTTGAAAAAGAGATTTTAGGTTTCAGCCTTAGATTCAATGGCTCACGATCTTCCTTGAAGATAGATAACCCTTTAATAGATTTCCTTACATGATAGACATATACCTGTCGGGCGGGGGTCACCATAATTGGAACTTGATCTTAATGAATCCAGGTAATTTGGTTAACATAGACATATGGTTTAATTGGATTATACTGGGTTTGTGCAGCTGACCATCGATAGAGGCTTTTGCATAATTTCGTGTCCCAGGTTAGCAAACTGATTTATTACACATATATAAGAAAATCAATTCATCTTTATAATAATATTATGTGGAGTCACAACCCTAGATCTTTGAGTCTTTTGTTATTTTCCTTAGTATTTTCTTTATTGTCTTTAAGTATTTTAGTTATCAAATCCACATTCAACCAATCAAAACCAATCATTCTCTTCTCCCTGTAATTAGATACTTGTAAATAAATAGTATCAATAATTAATAACAATAATAGGAATTAAGTCCTCGTGGGATCGATATTTTTATACTACTTGAACGATACGTGCGCTTGCGTTATACGTGTGTGTTTACGCCTGTCAAGTTTTTGGCACCGTTGCTGGGGACTTATTTTTCTTGAGTTATTAATTTTGAAGCTATCTAATTTACTTGTATCTAATTTTCTTTATCTTTATCTGTAATTTTTATTTCTTTCTTTTGTTTTCAGGTGGTTGAAAAATGGAACATTATTGGGAGATTGAGAGATCACGAGCTTTACTAGAATAAGATACACCCCAATTCAGGGAGCATCAGTCCGGTTTTCTGAGTCCTGTTGTACAGCCCAACAATTATCACTGGATGTCAGAACCAAGCAATACTACATTTTCTCATCAGAACACAATGGGGAGATGTGTGATATGCGATGGTAACCACCCCAGCGATCAATGAATATACATGTCAGAGTGGCAGAATTATCGTAATCATTCAAGGTACGAAGAGCCAACATATTTCACAGAACCACATCTTCCATCTTATCCACCATCTACCTATGATTTTCATTAAGAACCAGAACCATCAGAGGAAGATCAGATGGTTGACATGCTCAAAGATTGGTTCAAGAAACAAGACGAAAAGTTGGATATAATGCTTGAAACATACCAGAATCAACTCGAAAGTATTCAGAGACAATCAGCATCCATTCAGAGACTGACAGAACAAACGAGACAATTAACAGAAAATCAGAGCTACATACCTCAAGGAGCATTTTCAGATGACGCTGACGAAGCTTTCGAGTACCAAACATTTCATGATGACACTTTAGCAGAGGAAGAGGCTGATCAGTATCAGGAACCATAGGTATCAGTTCAAGAATCTGAACCGGCAAAGTCTCGATTTGAGTTTTATTATTCGGACTCTGACGAGGATGAAGAAGCAGAGTTGTTTGTGCCAACTAGAATTGAGGATGGAACTCTGTATCCTCAAAATGAAGATCTTGGAGATTGCATTGCACTGATGTTTGAAGAAGATATACTTGAACCATTCATTTCAGTCATATCAGAGGATGAAGACCTAAATTCAGACATATTTTTACATCCTCAGATTAACACTTATGGAGCATGCATTTCACAGATGACAGATGAAGAATTAAATGCGGAAATTCTAAAATATATCTGTGAAGAAAAGGTGGAGACAGAAGCAGAGCAAATGTCAAACCTTATTGAAGATCCAGTGCATTCAAAAGAAATATCACTATTTTGGGGAGTACAAATCAAAGATATCACCTAGAAGCTTGACAGAATGGAACTTCCATTCAAAGTCAAGCACCATATGAGACCTCCTGATTTTCTTTCTTTCTTTTCAGGAACCATTAGAACAACAAAGATCAAAAAGGTGGCACGAACACTGAATGAGACAAAATTCTTTTTGCCCTTTCACCATTGGAAGAGACCCTTCAAAAGAAACGCACACAGGATTATATTTAATCGTACATCCAAAACGACGCCGAAACCTCCTTGACAGATAGATTTCAGTCAAGTCTGGCTGAAGACGAAAAATTTAGCGCTAGTAGGCAGGCAACCATGCACTTTATTGTAATTTCTTTTTTTATATTTTATGTATACATGTTGTAGAGTTTTTAATTTTGTGTGTTATTTTTGTAGGGAAAAGCACAAACGGAGCATTTTAAGACAGAAGGAATGGTGTTTGGCAATCACAAAGAAGAGAGCTAATTCATTTGTGATGGCTGACTAAAGAATGAATTCTTGAGACGCATCCATTTGAATTTATACTAAGCTAGTGGTGTATTGCATACACAATTATGTTGCCTTAATAATTGCTTTGATTTGCTTTTCTGTTTTTATTTCCTTTATCTTTTTTAAACTTTTCACGATTTATTATAACGTTCATCTAATAATTGTCATTTGGCAGGTACTAATGCTACTATTACTCTCCCATTTTCAAGTTCTATAAATTTAATTGTACATTTCTCTCTTCGACACATCCAGATATACATCCAAATAAGAGAGAGAAAATAGAAGCAACTTCACAGTAGCGAGTCAAGCGAATTTGTGTTTTCTGTGGATCCAACTCTGGTAATAAACCAGAGTTCATTGAGGCTGCAAAGGAATTGGGGAGAGTCATAGCAGAACGAAATATGCACCTAGTATATGGTGGTGGCAATCTTGGATTGATGGGAAGCATTTCAAAAGCCGTTCAGGAGGGTGGCGGTCACGTTTTGGGAATCAATCCAAAAAATTTGGCGGACGAACATATAATCGGAAAAACAAATGGAGATGAACGTATTGTATCGGGGATGTCTGAAAAACTCCTTGAAATGGTTAATACTGCTGATGCGTTTATTGTTTTACCAGGTGGGCTCGGAATGTTTGAAGAGATATTCACAGTCGCATCATGGGCGCATTTGAACATTCATCAGAAGCCCATTGGATTACTCAACATTGAACATTTTTTCGATTTTCTGTTTGTATTTCTTGCGGAAGCCAAAAGACATGAGTTCGTCACAAAATCAGTGCATGATATTTTCTTGACTGCAACAAAGGCCGAAGAATTAATTGACCAAATCCTAGCCTTTGAACCAAAAATCGACCTCATTATTTCCAAGTTGAACTGGTCAGATAGCGATCGTGGTAAGAACCGTAAATTGGACATAGATCTTAATCGGTAATTTTTCCTGTAGAATTTCAGCTAACCAGGTATTATCTTCTAAACTCTTCTTCTACTGTTTAAGACATTGGGGACAATGTCTCATTTAGGTTTGAGGGAGGGAATTAGTTGATTAATATCTTTTTTTTAGTTTTGTGTGTTGTTTTTATTTTTAGTCCAAAATTTTTCGAAAAATACAAAAAAAAATTGAAAAATTTTACAAAAATCAAAAAATATTTTGTGTTTTTAATTTGAATAATTGGGTGTAATTGGTGAAAATAGATGTGTAAAGAGTTCTCACTCCTGATACGTATCTCAAACCTATTTTCGGAACTAGTTAATTTTTGTTTATTTCTTTTTGAATTATTTAATTTGTAAATTCTCCATAAAACTGACTAAAATGGATCTTCATATGCTCAGTTGGCAGGTATTATCAACATGCAAGGTAACATACGAACATGAGCTCAAATTGAAAAGTTTGTAATATTCAGTGCTCTAGTTTAATTGGAGGAAGCATCTCAAAAAGTTATGGAGTAAAAAAAACATCTGAGATCCGAGTTATTAAGTCTGTAAGGGTGTTTTAACACCTAGTACCCTAAAGCCAACTGGTTTGGGAGTCACTGGCCCAAAGCTCGCTACATGGATCAAGGATGTTGCAAAAAAATATATATATATATATATATATATATATATATATATCTGAAGTCTGAGTAATTAAGTCCGTAGGGGTGTCTTAACACCTGGTGCCCTAAAGCCAACTGGTTTGGGAGCCACCAACCCAACACTCGCTACATAGACGGAAGGTATTGTATATAAATAAAATCAAAATCAAAATCAAAGAAAAATCAGAAAAATTATTCCATTGCTGCAAAAATGTGTGAATTCTGATAAAACTTTAGGACAAAAATATTACTCTCTAATCAACTACACTTATGACTGTTGTGGGCAAGAATAAATTGTTTAATATTTTGTTGGTTGTGCATATGGAGAATGGTAAATATAATCGGAGAATTTACTTATTCGGTAATTTAGAATGAAACAAAATAGCTACTAACTTGGAGTAGAAGTTTCACATGTTTAGTCACTAACTTCTTTATTCTCTTTTCTCTTGTCTTTTTGTTTTTGAGTGCATTAGTTTTACTATCTTTTTACTTTTGTAAAATGTTTGAGGGTATCATTGCTGTAAACCTTCACGAGACTACAACTCATCCACTAGGGACACCTAGAGGTTTAAAGGCTTGTTGCATACGCTAAATGCAACCGTGATCCCTACGAAAGTGGCTTAGTTAAATTTTATTTTAAAGATGTTTATGTTTTTTTATTTTGTGTTTTGCTCGAGGACTAGCAAAATGTTAGGTTTGGGGGTGTGATGAGTGGTAAATGTATCACTATTTCCCACTCATTTAACCTAATATTCTGTATAGTTTCTCGGGTTTTGTGAACGTTTTGATGTGTTTTATTGTTATTTTGCAGATAAATTAAGTTTGGGAAGCATTGGAAGTAATTTGGAGCCAAAATAGAGAAAAATGACGCAAAAGGGCATTTTAGTAATTTGGCGCATCACGACGTCTAACGTGCGCCGCATTCTGCTAACCTACGCCTGGGATACGTGTCAAAATCTGAGAAATTTGACTTGCTAACATGCACCGTGTCATGTGTCATCATCACAAAAGATCTGCTAACGTGCGCCGTGTCACGTGTCACGATCATATGGTGCCGACAATACGCGTGCCACATGTCAGCTTCTTATTCGGCCACATAAACCACGTGAAATGTGTCAGCCAAGTGTCATCTACGTGTCAGCCACGTCAGCATCCAACCGAGTCCATGTGCCACGTGTCGCCACGTCATCTACAACCAATCATCATCTGCCACGTGTCAGAATCTCAGTGGACTGAATCATAACGCGTGCCACGTGTCAAAATTCTATTGTGCCGATAGAAATCGCGTGTCATATCAACAGTCAACAAGTCAAACCGCGTGCCACGTCAGTACGACAACATCCCACACGCATTTGACCAAGTCAACATGACCTCGCTTCGCGACTCAAGAAGGAATCACGCGTCGCTACGCGTGGCCGATCAGATGCCTATAAATTGAGGCCATTTGCAGCTCATTTCTTTCGTGCTTTCCTTGGGATTTTTTCCCTGATTTCATAGAATAGCATCTATTTTGTAAAATATTAATAATATTTAAATTATGAATTTTTATTTTTATTTTTTATTACAATATTTTATTTATTACTTTTATGTTTTGTAGTTAAAATTCTGTTGGGGTAAAAGGTGAAACATTTAATATAATTATCTAGGTTAATCTCACTTAATTATAATATTTAAATTATAATTTAAAAGAATTAATTAATGGCAGACTTTATTACCGCCTATATGGCTGGTCTAAATATAAATTACTTTACCGCCTTTAAGGCTGGTCTTTATGGCTGGTGTAGTTGGACTAAATGGATTACCGCCTATATGGCTGGTTTTAAATGTTTAACATTATTAATTCATGAGAAAGTAGAACAAAAAATAATTTATATATTATAATAAGTGAGATTCCTAGATACTGAATATAAATTTGGATCCTCTAACCCCAGCATTTTATTTTTATTCTAGGGAAGTGATGAAACCACATATTAACAAGCTTAATAATTGATTTAATTATATAATGGGTAATTCTTTAGTTGTTATTGAGTCTTAAGCTTAATGCTTCTTGTTGCCTGATCACCAATAGATTGATGTGGTAAAGTTAAAATGAACTTGAAAAAGAGATTTTAGGTTTCAGCCTAAGATTCAATAGCTCACGATCTTCCTTGAGGATAGATAACTTTTTAATAGATTTCCTTACATGATAGACATATACTTGTCGGGCGGGGGTAACCACAATTGGAACTTGATCTTAATGAATCCAAGTAATTTGGTTAACATAGACATATAGTTTAATTGGATTATACTGGTAGTATAGCTGACCATCGACAGAGGCTTTTGCATAATTTCGTGTCCCAGGTTAGCAAACTGATTTATTACACATATACAAGAAAATCAATTCATCTTTATAATAATATTGTGTGGAGTCACAACCCTAGATCTTTGAGTCTTTTGTTATTTTCCTTAGTATTTTCTTTAGTGTCTTTAAGTATTTTAGTTATCAAATCCAAATTCAACCAATCAAAACCAATCATTCTCTTCTCCCTGTAATTAGATACTTGTAAATAAATAGTATCAATAATTAATAACAACAGTAGGAATTAAGTCCTCGTGGGATCGATATTTTTATACTACTTGAATGATACGTGTGCTTACGTTCTACCTGTGTGTTTACGCCGGTCAGCAACACTTGTTGCATGCAGCGCACGCTGCAAACGCACTAGGTGTACGGGTTCGAAAATTTTGAAATATATACGATTTTTATCCAAAGTGATTTTTCCGGATCCAGATTTATTTTTGGTTTTCCCTAAACACTTGAAAAATAAAATATTTTATTTTATTAAATTTTAGAAATACACCCATGCTTGATATCTACGGGTTAGACCCATTTCCACTGCGCGGGGCACCGATCTGACCCTAGGGGTTCCAAAACTGCCCCAACACTTTAAGGGTTCCTAAATTCAATGGTGGCTTCCAAATTTAGCTCAACTTATTGTAGCTTCGAACTATTCTATCTCATGCTTCTTATTTATGTTTCATTGGAATCAGCAATTTGGTTGTCTAGCCATCTCGTGTTTTGTCTAATCTATATATTGCTCTTCTTTACTGGTTCTTCTCTTTACTGGGCTCAAAGTTGAGGGGTGAGCATATGCATTCCTTAAGGATCTGTAGACAAGCATTTCTATTTTACACTTAAGCTCGGTGATGATCTGGTTAGGTGTCTATATGCTTTATAGAATCGAGGTTTCTAGAAGAAAGGGTCGTCTTTCGTTCTGCAGGAACCTGGTCGACTACTCAATGTCTTAGGGTCCCACAACTATTATCAATTCCATACACTACTATATTCTCGTTATGTTATCTATGTGCCTGAATGTACTAAATTTCCTCGTTACTTCTTCCATCCCTCTTACTATTTGCATATCCTATTTTTTTGCTCTACACCTTGCTGATGAGGCTAATGGTGTTTCTCCTCTCTATTCTTGCTATAAGTCTCGACTCTAGCACTCTGTCGTGCTGTACATACATTTACTCTTGTCACTCCTAAATATCTCCAACCCCTCGGGTCTATTCTTGTATACTTCCATGGATTTCTACTGACTTGGACTGATCTATAGGTTCTACTACATTTGGTCTATTTTGTGGACTCCTACTAGTCTGCAAGGCTCGCGCTGACTTGCCTTGATCTTTGGCTATACTGGTTCTCTTATTTATATCCCCGAAAACTTTCTTAATCTTTTTCTGGGTAATTTGCCTTCCAAGGTCTTTCCATTTCTTAAGATGAACTCTCGTCGAGCTTCTTACAATTGTCTTTATCTTAAGCTGGGAAATGATGAGGTAAATCTTTACATTTCTATAGTTATCGTTGCCCTTGTTCTAGTACTCTGTGTCCTGGTAGATTCTATTTCTCATGTGGGGTGGGTATGGTCTAGACCCTGTCATGACAGCTTTCTTAACTGGTATCACTAAGTGGTATCACTAAGTGGTAGTAAACTAGATAGCTTAGGGTATTGTCTCTATCGGATTGCTTGGGGTAAGGTAACTAATCATTTCTGTTTACGACATTTATTTGCCTACTTGTGGACCTGGGTCTGGGTTTCGGGATCTGGAATTCTCTACGACCTTTTTGACATCTCGGTCTATTGGAACTCTTAAATCTAATCTTGATTTCTTACTTCTGTTATCTTTCTGGCTTTTCCTCGTTACTCAGGGAACTTACTATCTACACGAAGTACCTGAAGGATATTAGCTCGACTTGAATGAATTTTCTAAGGAGGGAAAGAATCTTACATCTTCTAAACACTCTAATACTTGCTCGGGCTTTTTTTATTCTCTCTACTGTCCTGGGTGGGTATCCTTAGAATTTCATTATCTTATTATGTCTCTTTTCTTTTCTTTATCTCTAGCTGCTTACACATCTATACATCCTTTCTTGCTTTCTTATAGTTTTCCTACCCCACTCTATTAGGTAACTTTTCTTAGATCATTACTTTTTAATTTCATAGCTCTTTTTGAACTTCTGGTGATAGACCAGGATAACTTTAGGAAAGATTCTTATCTTAGATCTAAAGTATAACTATTCTCATAAGGAATATTATTCAAATGATCTAGGAAAGCTTACTAACCTGTCTATGGAACTTGAGGACGTACTCGAGAATCGGATACTGGAGAGGTAGTGCTTCGCATACAAGTAGCTCGGACATACTATGCATACAATACCCCAGCACTCTACCCATTGTAGTCACTGACTCCCTAAACATAGCTCTAATACCATCTTTGTAACATCCCCAATCCGGGAGATGCTACCGGCAGGGAATAGACCATATTATCCCCCTAAGCCTCTGACTTTCTAACTTTGATCAACATTAATACTCTTTTCAAATGTAATCTCCCATATGGAACCAATGCCCAAAGTCGTTTCACAGTACAAAAATAGCTCACATACGACTAAACATGCAAATATCAGCTAACTCAAAAACTCTATACATGAATACACATACACATCTTAGTATACAACTGCCTGGAATGGACATTACTTAACTCGACTGACCCAATCTCTGACTGGTGGACTCAGACCCTCTAGTGACTGCCATCAGTATCCGTCCTCCGGAAATACCTGCAAAACATAGAAACTGGGAGTGTAAGGTTAGACCGTTGTACGATATAAGTGAATGGACGAAAACTAAAATATTGTTATAAAAATATTTGGTCCTTAAAACCAAACTTGAAGAAATAGCTTAATATAAAAACTCATTTTCTATCTGAAAACTCCGGGTTTCTTCTGAAAATCTCTTCTAGACTTTTTCTGTAAAACTTATCTTTTCTGTAAGTTTTTTATAAAACTATTGATTTTTGAAAACTCTCTTTTCTAAAAACCTTTCTTGAAAACTGTGTTTGGAAGCTACCTCTGAAATCTGTAACTTTTCCTGAAAACTTTACGTATAGGGGAGTTACGTATCGCCGTCCCCCCATACACCTAACTAGAGCCAGAAGTGCAAATCCATGACTTTGGGGCGTTACGTATCGCCGTCCCCCAAAGCATGCTACTTCTTCCCCTGAAACTAGTGGTCTTAGGGCATTACGTATATCTGTCCCTCAAGCCACTGAACTAGAACTGGGGTTGCGGAACTATGCCACCCTCCAAGCTCTGAAACTATGATCTAGGGGCATTTGTCATACATAATTCTGAACTAGGATCTGGAGGCATTACGTATCGCCGTCCCCCCAGTCCTCAACATGTGCACATGTGCTCTCTGTCAATTCCATAGATGAATCAAGTTACATACTGAGGTGGGTTTTTCTCCTATGCCTCGAAAACCATAAAATCATACTCTGAAAATATTTCTTTCTCAAACATAACTTAAATCATAATTTTTTATGAAATAAATGTATTAAAAATAATCTAATACCCTAAAGCGTAAAAATAAGTCTGATATGAAATAAAAAATTAAATTAAATTTCAAAGGGTAGTTTACACTCATTATTTTGGAGTTCGCTAGCCTTTCTTCACTTCACTGGAGAAACTTGTGGTTCCTGCGATGATCTATCATCGATAATTTCGATTATAAAATGGACTAAGAATATATAGATCGGAATCAAGCTAAGTTTGCTTATTCAAGTAAGGGCTATCACTTTGAGGCGTATCGTACTTATGTCATGATTTAATATATTCATATGGGTTGATACAAGACTCTTAGGGTGGCTTTTAACACAATGGGGTTGAATTAGAATGAATTAAAAATTGATTTGGGAAAATTTTGATCTTGTGTCGCGACACAAAGTGTTGCACGTCGCGACGTAAACATTCCTGAAACGGTTCTAAATTTTCCATTACGCGTCACGACGCTAACCCGTTTGCGTCGCGACGCGAACCTGATTTCCAGGTTTCTGCACTTGCTTTCTCAAGCTTATCTTTCCCAATTGCATCCTTAACTTCTATATCAATTTTATTACATAAATAATTCCATTAAACCTCAATAAACATCTACAACCCTATCAATATCTCACTCAATACCAACTTACATCTATTCTATTAGCTTCACTTAATTTTCACCCAAAATTTAACAAGTTGGGGGTTTTTCCCCAATCACCATTTTTTTAACACAACAACCACTCAGTCATCACCATACTCAAGCTCTCAACATACTACAATTATCAAATCATTAAAACTCAAAGTATTTCAATTTGGATCATGCTTTTCTTCCCTCTTTATCTTTGATTTTCTTCATCTTTCAAGCCTTCCAATGAGGTCAATGTTCTTCCTTGCTTCATCTTCTCCCTTTTTCTCTCTTTTCTTTCTTCTTTCTCTTTTCTCATTTTTCTTCTTTCCTCTTCTTCTTCTTCTCTTCTTCCTTCACGTTTTTTTCTTTCTCTCTTCTTTTGAATTTTTCGGATACTTGGATAGTATCCCCTCTTTTTATACTTGGCCATTTTAAGGGTAGAAAAGTGTAAAATTTTTGAGAAACTTGTGAATTACTAAAATGTCCATCGGTTACTATTCATTCGAATTTTTAATCTATATTTTTAGCTTGTTTCTGTTTCGAATTGGGAAAAATATTCAACGCGAAAGTTGTAGAGCGCGATCGTAGCTTTCCGACGATATAAAATTCATAAAACTCGGAGTTCGTATGAGAAAGTTACGTCCCAAATACCATAGGCTATCCAGAGTGGAACACTATAGAATTTTGTGTCGGAATTTCGAAGGATTGTAGGCACTGTATTTTTGCATATAAGTCCCGATGATGAGTCTCGTATGGAGAAACTACCTCTTTAGATTATGGAAGCTGCGGGAAACGGACGTCGGAAGGGAAGAGTCAAGAATTGACACATTGTTGGATTTAATTCGCTGGAGTAGCTGCGGGTTCGCTTGTTGGACCTTCGTTTTAAAACACATCCTTAGCCCAAACCCCCGTAAGTCACAAACCAGGCCCACCAAAATCACCCTAAGCCACACGCCCAATACACCTTCCAAATAAAAAATCCACACATTAAACACATGTTGAAATCAAACCAAATCACCTTCCCAAATTAAATAAGTCACATACCAAAATTAAATAAAGTCAAATAAAATCCTATCAAAAGCTTTCCTAATTCACTTAAATTACATTCCCTAATTAAAAGATACAAATCAAATCATATCCCTAATCAAAAGAGAACAAATCAAATAAAATCAAATCACATCCCTAATTAAAATATTTTTCCTTATCAAATACTAATTAAAAATTTCTCTCATTAATGCACAAATCCTTTCCTATTCAAACAATGTAAACCTCAACCCTTTGCCTATAAAAAGAACCCTTCACCACACATCCAAGACCCTGGCTCACTCTCACGAAAATACAAAGAAATTAACCCACTGCCTCACGCCACATAGCTTCCACGCAAGTTACCCATGCCCACACCTTCACGCCATTAGCCTCAACTCACGCACACCTCACCCACTTCACTGCCTCACAACACGCCACTTGCCCCCAACTCCACTCACATTGCCTCACAGCCCCATTAGCCTTCACCACACCACCTGCTATTCACTGACCAGCAAGCACTCACGCACAAAGCCCCATTCACGCATAGCCCCTCACATTGCCTCATAGCCCCTTAGTCTTCATCACGCCACCAGCCATTCACTACTTCACGCAAGCAGCCCCTCAAATTCCACTCACAAATCTGCCCCTCATGCCTAGCACAGCAGACCCCTCACACAGCTCACGCACTCACGCACCAAAACAGTAGCCGCTTACCCACCAAAACAGTCCCCGAATCAACCCAAAAATGCACCCTTAAATCACCCCAAAAACAGTCCTCGAATTAACCCAAACAGTAGCCTAATACCCCTCCAAACACGCAAAAACAGTCCCCGAAATTACCAAGAAACAGTGACTAGAAAATACAATACAAACAGCAGTGAAACGGAGTTAAAATAGCAGTGAAACAGCGAGGAAAAATGTTGGATTAGTGAACCAGAAAAGTTATGGAAGATCAACCCTTCCGACGGCCGTGTAACGCGCTTTCGAGAAACGACAAAAGAGGTTAGACCTAAGGGCACCCTTTTTACTTATTATCTTTCGTTTCTTTTATTTATTCTAATATATTATCGCACGAGATTCGTTTGTTGAGGCATGATATGAATTCTGGATGAACGGAATGCGTATTCTCTTTCGTGGTATATCAGATGGAAACCCGTACGTAAATTCCGTAGCCGAATCCGAATGGACGGTAGTGTGGTTTGCACTCGGGATACAACGCCATGTACTACTTGAGAGACACATGTATTTCATTTCATCCAACATTGTATTCGACCATGATTAGGTTGCTAGTATGTTATTTATCTTAAGCATGATTTATTCTAGTATGTTATTTAATTTTTAAGTATGATTAGGTTACTTTTTATGCATGGTTTAGTTGTTTGTCTTAAGCATGATTAGTTATTTATTTTGCGTTTGGAAGTTGCATTATATTTAGGTTGTTATTTGTTTTCCGCATTATATAATTGAAGTATGTTCATGAGATTGCCGTGTGATATTGTATGCTTGCCGATATGATGATTTACTTTTCAAGCATGCAAATTTAGACATAGGATTTACTTTGATAAATGCGGACTAGATCTAAGTTACCTTTAAGCATACATGTTGAGTAGATTCGGTTAGTTTATTGCACAAATTATATCATTACAAGTGGCATAAGTAAGGGACCATTCCGAACCCAACGATTTGAGGTCTTCCCTTACGAGGGGTGAGTGCGGCCTTAAATCACATTTTCCTGGTTCACACCGGGTGGCGACTCCATGTTATTTCTCCGATTTAGTTCCCCGCGAGCTATTTCGTAATCCTAACTAGGCCGCGAGCCTAGAACAGCATCACCGATTTTTGTGTCCTACAGTCTGGCGACTCCACTGGGGATAGAGAATCGGCCCCGAAATAATGTCTTGTAGTGATTGTGATTTGTAATTTAGTTAACCGTGTCTATATTGGGTTGAAAGGGGTTTAATCAAAGGCATTGTTAAGGCTAGGTGATGGTTTAGTGTCTTCCTTCATTCACTACCTTTCCATAAGGAAAAGCTGTGAAGGCACCTAAATAATCATTACCCGTAGCTCGTTGTGACAGACTAGTTTGGAGGAGTCGTTGTTTATTCCTATCACCAAGGTGATAAGAGCCTAAGAGGCTTGGGTATTTAAGAGAGTTCGCTCCACCCTCCCTCTGGGGAATCTACAACGGGAAATCCATTTGACAGTCAGTCACGCACCATAAAGTGTAAACCTGTTGGGCTTTTTCAACTGGGACATTTTTGCACCGCGCAATAGTATGATTGAATGCTTTAAAGTCATAATGGGCCGACTTATATATTCCATGCATCGCACGTATCTCATGCATCTCATGCATACATGCATCATGTTAACCCATGTGTCTTAAAAGCCATCAGAGATATCCGTTGGGTTAGAGAATAAAGAAAGATTTGTCAAAAAGAGTTTAGCAAATATGGATATCGGGAAAAGGAAGTCGAGAAACATAAAAATTTACGGCAAGGATAGAAAGACCATGGTGGGCCGAAAAAAATAATAAAATAAAAAAATGAAAAAAAAAATGAAGAAAAAAATAAAGAAAAAAAATTGTTTGTTTTTAGTCCTTAATAGTTAGGCATAAGTCCGATGATGAAATTGATTGCTTTAAGGAGAACCTTAGAAACGATAAACTCTTGATGTGCTTTTATCTAATACTTTGAATGATTGATCTATGTTAGACTCGTAAGCACTTCACTATAGGTTCTTAGTGGAGAAAACCTGAGTAGTTGGCAAGGTGACTAGTTGAAGATTTTGTAGGTCGGTGAATGACCGTTTGCTTAGATGTCGATCTTGATTTGGTTATGTTATGATGTGTGGTATGGTTGAAAATGAAAGAAAAGTCTCTAAAGAAAAGAATTGAACCACCTATAACCCATAAGCGTGAAGCTACCCATGGGCGAGTATTAGGACCACCATGAGGAAAAATGCTACCTTAAAGGGTAGGTGTGTTAGCAAAAAAAAAAAGAGAAGAAAAGAAAAAGAAGTTCAAAATGAAAAGAAAAAAGAAAGAGACAAAAGAGAAAGAAAACCATACCACATTGAGTACAGAAAAGCAACTGCAGGCATAATTGAGACATCTAGGTTGGTTTGACCCATCGACCATAATTTTTGAAACAAAATCATTGAGTTGGCTTACCTGGGGATGAATCCACAAAGGAACCTTTGTACACACACACTTTGAGTCTGGCTTAGATCATTCATTCAAAGACTTGGATTTGAGTTGCGTTGAATGTTTTGAAGGTTCTCTGGTTTCATTGCTGAGTATTCTTTGAGGGCAATAATATGTGTAACTATTGGGACTATTCTGTAGCATGTGATATAATATGATGATGTAGAATGCCATATCATGTGGTCCACCTTGACCTAATGTAAGCAGCAGAAAGCAGAAAGCTAAATCAAGACTGGGGGTGACCAGTCTACCACCCCGCGGATAAGGGATATAACGAGAACTTAAGCCATGGGACCAAAGGAAACAAACCAATCACCAGAAGAGAACTGGCAGAAGGAAATTGCAAGCAGACCCAGGGGGCGACCAAATACTTTTGTAGGTAAAAAGCACTGAAAAGCACAAGGAAGACCTAACCCATCGAAATAGGAAACACATTCATGCATGCATGCATACACGTCATATACACACAATCTTTGTCTTGTTTTTGTTCGCAGGTTTTAAAGAAAATGAGAAAGCGAAAAATGCAAGCCAACTAGAAATAACAACATAGCATCATCAGTTTCGGGAATGAATCCCAGAGTCGAGGCCCACACTATTAGCAGTTTGGGGAATGAATCCCAGGGTCGAGGCCCACATCGTCAGAGTTTTGGAATGAATCCCAGGGTCGAGGCCCACATCGTCAGAGTTTTGGAATGGATCCCAGGGACGAGGCCCGCATCGTCAGAATCTTGGAATGAATCTGTGAATGAATCCCAGGGTCGAGGCCCACATTAGTATCAGCATGAGGGCGAGGTCCACATTAGTATAAGTATAGGGGCGAGGCCCACATCAGTATCAGCATGAGAGCGCGGCCTATATCAGTATCAGACTGGGGGCGAGTGTTGGACAATTATGACCCATAGCGTCACTATTTGTACAGATCATGGTGTTGTTGTACAAATTAACTATGTGACAAAGGAGATTGCTCTCTTATCATTTGTGATTAGATCACCAAGATGTATAAATGATAGGAGGTCCCTATGATTTGTTCCTGGATTGAGAATGATATGAGACAGTATCAGTCCATGAAGGATAAATCATTAAATATCCCTAGTCAGAGTATTATCGAGATTGGACATCGATAAATGCGTAAAAGACTAGTATTACACTTGTGCACGTTGTGAGGGCACAAACGGCATAGTTCTCATATATTTGGGTAGAGGATACTCATGCAAGTGTAAATTAACTATTTATGATGTATGACTCGCACTTTTAATTAATCTGGGATTAATTAGATGAGAGAGAAAATTAATTTGGGAGATAAAATATCAATTAAAGAGAGATAACGATTAATTTTGAATTAATCGATTAATTAATATATTCGATATATTATACGAAATTTGATTTCGACGCAGAACTGAAATTGGATTTTAATTCGGGCGAACGAATTAATTTAGAATTAATTCGTTATCGACGTGAATAGTAATTATGATAGGCATGATTATTTAATTAAATTAGATTTAATTATGTCGCAACGGAAAATTCGTTAATTTGGAATTAGCGAACCCGAGCCAGGGATTATTTGCGAGCGCATTCGCATTTCAAATTCGATTGCGGCACGCAAGTCAAATCAAGCGTCAAATTGCTAGTCGCATCTAGCATCACATCATTCGTCAATCAAGTGATGGATGTCTTTCACTTTGAGTGATTGACACCAGTCACTATTCATGATTGATGGGAGTTGATGTTGGTTGTTGGCAAACTTTAATGCCATTTGATTTTTTGGAAAAAGAAAATGGTAAATCATTTTTGATTAATTAAAGTTTCAATTAGATACACATTTCCAACTAACACATTTACACATCTCTCTCTCTAATTCCTCTCCTCTCTCTCGGCCTTGGAGGCAAAATTTTATGTTTTCTAGTTTGCAAAAACCGTGAGCAAGGTGTTGGACAATTATGACACATAGCGTCACTATTTGTACAGATCAAGGTGTTGTTGTACAAATTAACTATGTGACATAGGAGATTGCAATCTTATCATTTGTGATTAGATCACCTATATGTATAAATGATGAGAGGTCCTTGTGATTTGTTCCTGGATTGAGAATGATATGAGACAGTATCAGTCCACGAAGGATAAATCATTAAATATCCCTAGTCAGAGTATTATCGAGATTGGACATCGATAAATACGCAAAAGACTAGTATTACACTTGTGCGCATTGTGAGGGCATAACGGCATAGTTCTCATATATTTGGGTATTGAATACTCATGCAAGTGTAATAGGAGGTTGTGTTTTACCGATGGTACGGGAAACAGCTTCGCTCTGGATAGACCCCCTCGGAATTCCATTGCTAGTATGACTATGTGTCTATGGAAGTCTGAAATCAGGGTAGGTGTATTTGGTCTTAACCTGAGCCTTGCACCGCTAATACTTGCGATAATCAATATACTTTGGTTGCGGTCATCTAGTGCTTTAACAGGTTCTGTGTACGCCTATGCTGGGTATATTGAGAATCGTAGTGTGTTGGGTGTGATGTCAAGACGGAAGTATCACTCCAGTCATATGGAGATGATGGTCACGAAGGATACGGTACTAGTACTCTTAAGTACTGCAGTCATCGGGATAAAATGACAAGGTCATGTTTATCCAATTATAGAGACTAGTTACCAGACATCCGACATGTGCTTCGTACGGGACAGACACAATTTCAGCCCCAGGCCTAGCACGTGATCATCCGATACTGGACAGAAATACGCAATACAATGTATACTACGCCTGATATAGATCCTTTATTTCTGTAAGGATATCTCTGGAGAATTGGGTAGGCATGGTGCTTTGTTAGAAGCCAACCTTGTCTTGTAAATCGGTAAAATGTAGTAGGAGGTACTTACGTGTTCGGATAGTCCGAATGCCATATTTACTGCCTACATATCTGGGGATCTCATGGGTCGCTTCCCAAAGATTCACTGATGACGTATGACTCGCACTTTTAATTAATCTGGGATTAATAGCGGAGATATTTTATTTGGGATAAAATATCAATTAAAGAAAGATAACGATTAATTTGGAATTAATCGATAAATTAATATATTCGATATATTAAACGAAATTAGATTTCGACGCGGAATTAAAATTAGATTTAATTTGGGCGAACGAATTAATTTAGAATTAATTCGTTAGCGACGTGAATAGTGATTTCGCTAGGCATAATCGTTTAATTTCTTCGCAACAAAAAATTCGTTAATTTGGAATTAGCGAACCCGAGCCCAGGATTGTTTGCAAGCACATTCGCATTTCAAATTCGAGTGCGGCACGCAAGTCAAATCAAGCGTCAAATCATTAGTCACATCAAGCGTCAAATCACTTGTCACTTTGAGTGATGTGACTTGACAACTTGTGATTGATGTGATTGAGTGATGTGTGTGGTTGGCATTTGTGGGCATTAATTGCTTTGACTTTTGGAACCAAAATTGTGTATTTGATTTTAGAAATCAATTACCAATTCATTTAACACAATTTTATCTCTCTCTCCTCAAAATTCTCCCTCTCTCTCACGCCCACTTAGGGCTGAAATTTTCTTCTGTTCTTGGCAGTGAACTGCCGTGAAAATGGAGGAAGAAAATGGAAGCAAAAGTCGTGATTTTGTGGCAAAATCGGGAGTACTAGTACACTACGAAGTCATGCGAAGGTGATAGGGAAGTCCACCCATGAGCCGGGAATCGTTCGACGAAGCTTGGAGCTTGACGAAGACATCCATGGCCGAAAATCAGTGAGATGTGAACTGCCACTGCCGAATGCAGTAAAGAGGAGGCAGAAAAGTTTTGTTGCCTCGCGTGTCGCTCAACCTTTCGATGTCAGTATTCCGCAACTCCGTGATGTATTCGCATGTTTATTTCTTGCTTGATAATCGATCCTCGGGGCCTAGAAACTCTAACAATTGGTATCTTGAGCAAGCTTGAGCATGAAAATAATTTTAGGGTTAAAATTGGGTAAAAAGTTTTTGCGCATGATTTAATGAAATTGGATGAATTAGTATGCTTAAATGTGTTTTAATTGATGAATGATTGGATAAATTTGAAGAAATTAAATTTGGAACATTTTTCCCCCATTTTGGAGGCTTGGCCGAAAATATGATGAACCCTAATTGTCTTGGATTTTGATTTTTTGATTCATTGGATGTGTTGGAAATCAATTAGGAATGATGATTTAATGTTGAATTTAATTTAATTGGATTCAATTTGATTTGGACATAAAATTCCCTCCTTGGCCGAGACATATAGGCATGAAATTGGGTTTGATTTTGATCAAAATGTGTTGGACACTAATTGATGTAAAAGAGCATGATTAATTAGGCTAATTGATGTTTTAGAAATGTTAATTAGGTAATTAATTATGTTATGCACTTTGTTTAATTAAATTAAGAAATTGGATTTTTGGAATTTAATTAAATTGGGCTTAAAATTGGATTTGGGTTTGTAATGTTGTAAATGGGCTTATTGGGCTTGGTTGTACTAAGTTGAGTTTAGGCCAAAATTGGTTGGATCCAATTGGGCCCAAAACCGCTTCCATAAAGCCCAAATGCGACTAATGGACCTTTAAAGTTTAATTGGGCCTAATGGGCCTAAATTGATTTCTAAGGCTTATGGGGTAACTCCCGGATTGGACTTTGGTTATTGGGTTTGACCCGAGTTGACCAAAAGTCCACGCCTCAAGAAATTAATTAAAAGCCCATTGGACTTTAATTAAATTGACATTGGACGTTAATTGGGCTTTGAGACCCGTAACAATTAAATTTGGAATTTAAGTCGTAAAAGTTCATTAATAAAGTGTAGTATTTAATTTGGAATTAAATAGTGAATTAGAATTAACTGCATATTAAATTGGATTTAATTTTGTAATTTAATTTAATTCGAGAATTCGTACTTTGAGTACTTATTCGCAAAACGAGTTTGACTCGAGCAAAATCAAATCGTTGTTTGAACATTGGATGGTCACTAATTATCAGATTAATTAATTTGATTAGATTGATTGATAACATGCTTGTGTGAATACATGGTTGTGATGCATGAATAATATATATCGGATGGATATTAGATGGATGGGACAATTTTAGAAATTATTGTAATAAATTTGATTTATTAATTGGACCTGCGTGTCCAGCCTTATACCTCCATATTCTTTGTATTCTCTTCTCACCTATTCCCCTCATGTAAATGAGGTTTCTTTAGAAGTAAATACATGTGCTAAAGCGGGAGAGAGAAATGTAGAGATTTGATCTAGGATCATTGTGTAAAGTATCCATCCGCATATCATTATTATTTTATTATACGCGCTATATTATGTGTTTAGAATGCATGTTTAAGGGTGTATGATGATGAGACCTTAACAAAGATAATAAATTGGTTGCCAATTTGCACCCGAAAAACCCTCACAAATATTAACGTTTTTCCTTCCATTGAGTGATTCTCACTCAAGATCCGAGACTAGCATTGGCTTGTTGGCCAAAGTCAAGGCCTTTGTCCGTCGAGGATGTGTTTGAATCACGAGAGCTTTGTTCCATATTAGTGTCTTGTCCAAGTTGTGGTTTGTTGGCCAAAGTCAAGACCACTTCTTGTCCATCGACATTGATTACGAAGCTTTCCATGGTCAATGGGTCGCGCTTAACTGGGATCACTAAGTTTGTTGTGCCTAAGCCAAGGCTTAGTTGATTCAGAGGAAAAAGGTTAGGTAATATATTGGATGTATTGGCATATATAAGATATATGTTTCGGACTTGGACGTCCCCCTACTGGATCTAGGAATTTGATTGGATCCAATTGATCTTAGAGATCTACCTAGTTAATTATCATACAATTTGTTGGCCAAGTCAAGATTGTGTGATATTTAACGGGATCCTAGCCCACTAGGAAACACGGTTTCCCGAGTACTCGACAGAGGGTTAGAGGCTCGCCGAAAAATAGTGGGAGGCAAGAATTGAATTTGCAATATTCGTTTAATTACTTGGCATACGCGCTCAAACAAATATCATTCGTCAATTAAATTAAATGTTAGTTGGACTAATATTTAAATCGTTGTTTTAATTAACAGTTGGACTGTATTCAAACAAATTAAAAGTATAGTTGATTAATATAGTTGGACTATAATGATCATTATATTTAAAAAGTACCGAAAATCGTTGATTAAATAGTTGGACTATTAAAATCAAGATAAAATTGAAAGATTGACATTTAAAACATAATCCTAGGGAAAATGTATTTAAATGGTTTAATTTTCAAATTAAGAATAAGATTTCAGGATGGTCCTGGAAACTAAGAAGTTACTTTATTTGATAAAATAACATCTTAGGCCTAAGCCCGGAGTCAAGCAAATAGTAGAGCATAATCTTTGGAAGATTTATGTAATGATTACTTTAGTGCTTAATCAATTTAGCTTGTCGCAGTAGACTCCTTAATTTCTTTGTCAGAACTAAGGGTTAGATCCTTTAAGTATGATAAAGAAATTGAAGGATCTTCATAAATCTATACTTAGATCTTAGAAGTACTAATTTGCAATAATAACTCTTGGAGAGTTAATGACTTTTCTCAAGGAGATAAAGTCAAAGTTTGCAATAAGGCAAGTAGCGCAAGGCGCACTTTACTTCGATATTCTAGTCAGCCGAGGCTAGGCCAAAGGCTTCTGGAGTGTTGAAAAGGGCAAAGACAAAATCATTATAATCTTATGGGAAGATAAAGGACATGTCCCAAAAAGTCTGCCTAAATTGTGGCAAACGGGATCGCGGAAGCGTGACTGCCGTTTGGACAAGGCAGACATGAAGGAATTGAAGACGAGCAAGGCTCTGACTTTAAATATTTTTTTCATAATTATGTTCATTACTAGTATTGAAGTTAGATTTTAAAATATTTAATGTGATACATAAATATATACTGATGTTCAGAATCTGCTATGAGCAGGATACCTACTTCAGATAGAGATTTCTCTGCGAATCGGAAACGGGACGAAAGTCGCTGTTTTGACCGTAGTAACCTAATTTAGGAACTACCCTTCGGGTGTGTACCTAAATTTGGAAACTGTTATAATGTAACTAGTTTGACTAGATACATTATCTCTATATCAGTGTTTGACCCGCTGCGGGTGAACCTTTATATTCTAGAACACTAAAGTGTTTCATTATATAAAGATGATATTGAGATAAACACATTAGATGTGAATAATAGAATTTATATTTTGAATATAAATAAATCTCAAACATAACATGACAAACAAATAGGTCAAACTGATTTGATCAAATGAAACTTAATTGTGGCATTGTTGTCCGGGACACAATTAAACAAGAATCGTATATCCACACTTTCGAAGAGTGGGTACTATGACTGATTTGATTCTATTCAAATAAAGTCGAAGAATCTAGTTAATTGGACAAAGTGCCTAACACACTATTTACTTGGTAAAAGTGTAAATGACACCGATCTGTTAGCCCTAATTCATAGTGAAGCAAGTGGGCCCATGTCTAGCTAGGCTAGAGGTGGATATGAATATTTCGTGACCTTTACGGATGTGGCATCGGGTTATGGTTATGTGTTTCTTTAGAAACACAAATCGGAAACTTTTAAAGTTTCGACACGAAATAGACAAACAGATCGGCTATAGTATTAAACCGTCACGGTAAGACCGTAATTGAAAATACTTAAGCAATAAGTTTCTAGTATACTTGAAAGAGTATAGTATTCTTTCAAATGATGACTCCTCCCGGAACACGTCAATTTGACGGTGTGTCCGATCAGAGTAACCGAATTTTGTTGGACATGATAAGGTTAATCATGAGTCGCTCTGAGCTACCATTTCCTTCAAAGAATAAGCATTAACAGTGCAAGAACTTATTTTGAATAAGGTTCCATAAAATCTGTTTGACATAATTCATATTAGATATGAACTGGAAAGAAACCGGGTTTCACATTCCTGATAATTTGGGAATGTTAGACATATGTTTGGATGATACCAAACTAAACCCAAATTGGATAAGTGTCAATTGTAGGTTATCCTAGGGATACCAAAGTATAGTACTTATATAACTCATAATAGAACAATTTAATTGTTGCTCACCATGCAGTTTTCCTAAGAGGAATACCTATATGCAGTGGTAAGTGGGAGGATAGTAAAACTCAATGAAAATCGTAGTAATACTATTCCTGCCACCTATTCATTAATGGAACAAATAATAGTTCAGGATGTAACATAGGATACACATATACTTAATTACACACAGAACCCCGTAAGTCGGAGAGAGAGTCAGAAAACAACCTAGGGTATGGGTTTCTGATCTCACCTCATAAAGATGTCAATCTTATGAGGAATACCAACTGACTACGTATGAGGAAGTGATACAAGGTATCGACTCCCTATTATGGCAAAGTGCCATGATATCCGAATTGGATTCCATGTATATCAACAAGTTTGGATACTAGTTGATGTACCCGCAAAGGCATTGTGCCTATTGGTACTATATAAGTCTTCAAGGAAGACATACATGGATGGCAACATACCAACGTATAAAGCTAGGCTTTTAGCGGAAAGGTATCCTTATCAACATTGTGTTGATTACGATTCAACCTTTTACTTGTTGCCATGGTAAATCCATTTGGATAATGCTTGTTAATGCTGCATGTTTCATTTATGAAACATGTCAGCTGAACGGGAAAATCGTTTTCTTTAAACGGAAACCTTTTGGAGGATGTTTACAACATCCTGTCGGTTTTGTCGTACCAAAACTAGAAAACAATGTTTATAGGTTATTCGATCCATGTTTGGATTGAAGCAAGCATTAGGTTATTGGAATTATCGTTTTGATGTAATCATAATGGTTTATGATTTAATTCAAAATGAAATGATTATTGTGTATATAAGAGGGTTAGTGGGAGCGCACTGACAGTGGCTGTCCTATAAATAATGATAATATGTCATTTCTTGGAAATGATATTCCCATATAAACAATCGGCGAAAGCTTGGCTTTCGAGAAAAATCTCCGAGAATACGTACATTGAAAAATGTACGTGACCTGGTGTCTCATACGCTTTGAGCATATGGATTCAAACAGGCCAATCCAAGTGATAGTCACTGGATTAAAGTTAAGAACATCCATTAGTACCTTAGAGATCTAAGGATGATGTCTTATACTATGGAGATGGAGAACTTGAAGTGACTGGGTTCACTGCTACAAGTTTCCTAAACCGATTAAACGACTATAAGTCGCTAAACGGTACTATAAAGTTTGAATAACGGAACAGTAAGCTAGAAATCATCCAAGCAAGATACTGTTATCGAATAAACAACAAATACGGGTTATTGCTACAGCTGAGGCTGTAATAGAAACCATTTGGGTCGATAATAAATCTAATTAGATTAGATATAGTTCTGTTAGCAGCTGAGCTAGGCTACATCACAGGCTAAAGAATTAATGGTCTCATCAACGATCCAGATACATACTTCGATATTCATCTGATTCATTCGGATCATACATCATGGCGATGTGATGATCGAATAAATCGCATCAGATGATAATCATGCAAATCCGCTGACGAAAGCCTTTTCTCAGCAGTTTGAGCCAATCGTACATAGTTCGGGTGTTAGACACTCGAGTGACTGGCTATAGGCCAATTGGGAGATTGTTGGACAATTATGACCCGTAGCATTACTATCTGTACAGATCATGGTGTTTTTGTACAAATTAACTATGTGACAAAGGAGATTGCTCTTTATCATTTGTGATTAGATAACCAAGATTTATAAATGATAGGAGGTCCCTATGATTTGTTCCTGGATTGAGAATGATATGAGACAGTATCAGTCCACGAAGGATAAATCATTAAATATCTCTAGTCAGAGTATTATCGAGATTGGACATCGATAAATGCGTAGAAGACTAGTATTACACTTGTGCGCGTTGTGAGGGCACAAACGGCATAGTTCTCATATATTTGGGTATATGATACTCATGCAAGTGTAATAGGAGGTTGTGTTTTACCGTTGGTACGGGAAACAGCTTCGCTCTGGATAGACCCCCTCGGAATTCCATTGGTAGTATGACTATGTGTCTATGGAAATCCGAAATCAGGGTAGGTGTATTTGGTCTTAACCTGAGACTTGCACCGCTAATACTTGCGACAGTCAATATACTTTGGTTTTGGTCATCCAGGGCTTTAACAAGTTTTGTGAACGCCTCTGCTGGGTATATTGAGAATCGTAGTGTATTGGGTGTGATGTCAAGACGGAAGTATCACTTCAGTCATATGGAGATGATGATCGCGTAGGGATACAAAACTGGTTCTCTAAAGGGTTACAACCATCGGGATAATATGACTTGGTCATGATTATCCGATTATAAAGAGACTAGTTGCTCATAATTCGATATATGCTTCGTACGAGGCAGACATTGTACCAGCCTCAGGCCTTGCATGTGATCATCCGATACTGGATCGAAATACGCAATGCTACGTATATTACGCCTGATATAGATCCTTATATTCCTGTAAGGATATTTCTGGAGAATTGGGTAGGCATGGCGTTTTGCTTGAAGCCAACATTTTCTTGTAAATTGGTACAAACGTAGTACTAGGTACTTACGTGTTCGGATAGTCCGACGACCGAATTTACTGCCAACATATCCGGGGATCTCATGGGTCGCTTCCCGAAGATTCACCAATGACGTATGACTCGCACTTTTAATTAATCTGGGATTAATTAGATGAGAGAGAAAATTAATCTGGGATTAATTTCGGAGAAATTTTATCTGGGATAAAATATCAATTAAAGAGAGATAACGATTAATTTGGAATTAATCGATTAATTAATATATTCGATATATTATACGAAATTTGATTTGGACGCAGAATTGAAATTGGATTTTAATTCGGGCGAACGAATTAATTTAGAATTAATTCGTTAGCGACGTGAATAGTAATTATGCTAGGCATGATTATTTAATTAAATTAGATTTAATTACGTCACAACGGAAAATTCGTTAATTTGGAATTAGTGAACCCGAGCCCGGGATTATTTGCGAGCGCATTTGCATTTCGAATTCGAGTGCGGCACGCAAGTCAAATCAAGCCTCAAATCGCTAGTCGCATCTAGCGTCACATCATTCATCAATCAAGTGATGGATGTCTTTCACTTTGAGTGATTGACACCAGTCACTATTCATGATTGATAGGAGTTGATGTTGGTTGTTGGCAAACTTTAATGCCATTTGATTTTTTGGAAAAAGAAAATGGTAAATCATTTTTGATTAAGTAAAGTGTGTATTAGATACACATTTCCAACTAACACATTTACACATCTCTCTCTCTAATTCATCTCGTCTCTCTCGGCCTTAGAGGCAAAATTTTCTGTTTTCTCTGGTTTGCAAAAACCGTGAGCAAGGGATGTAAAGTGTGGTGATTTTATGGCAAAATCATCAAGAGCTAGCACTCCGAGAGACATGCGAAAGTGATATGGAAGTCCACCCATGAGCTTGGAATCATCTCACAAAGCTTGGAGCTTTCATGGAGGAAGATGAAGACCGAAAATGGAGATGAACAACAACTCACTGCAGTGACTTCCAGTGGGCAGAAAATCAATTTTTGTTCATTGTCGCGTCGCTCAACCGATCGATGTGAGTATTCCGTAACTTTCTCGATTTGTATTCACACTTATTTCTTACTTTGTATTCGATCCTCGGGGCCGTAGAATTCCAACAGCGAGGCCCACATCAGTATCAGTCAAGGGGCGAGGCCCACATCAGTATCAGTTTGGGGCGAGGCCCACATTAGTATCAGTTTAAGGATGGAGCATGGGTCGAGGCCCACATCAGTATCAATTTGGGGCGAGACCCACATCAGTATCAGTTTAAGGATGGAGCATGGGTCGAGGTCCATATCAGTATCAGTCTGGGGGCGAGGCCCACATCAGTATCTGTCTAGGGGCGAGGCCTACATCAGTATCAGTTTTGGGGATGAGTCACAGGGTCGAGGCCCACATCAGCATCAATTTGGGGATGAGTCCCAGGGTCGAGGCCCATATCAGCATCAGTTTTGGGGATGAGTCCTAGGGTCGAGGCCCACATCATTAGCAGCTTTGCAGATGAGTCCCAAAGTCGAAGCCCGCAATCAATTCAGTTCGGGAACAAAGCCCAGGGGAATAAAGCCCACTTTCAAAACAACTCAGAAATAAAGCCCAGGGGAATAAAACCCTATATCATCATAATTCGGGAACAAAGCCCAGGGGAATAAAGCTCTATCTTAACACAGTTCGGAACAAGGCCCAGGGGAATAAAGCTCTATCTTAACACAGTTCGGGAAGAAAGCCCAGAGGAATAAAGCTCTCTTTCAAAACAGCTCGGGAATAAAGCCCAGGGGAATAAAGCCCTATCTTAGCACAGTTCGGGAATAAAGCCCTATCTTAACACAGTTCGGGAACAAAGCCCAGAGGAATAAAGCCATATCTTAACACAGTTCGGGAATAAAGCCCTATTTCAACACAGTTCGGGAACAAAGCCCACTATCAACACACTTCGGGAATAAAGCCCAGGGGAATAAAGCCCTATTTCAACACAGTTCGGGAACAAAGCCCACTCTCTACATAGTTCGGGAATAAATCCCAGGGAAAAAAAGCACACTCTCAACACAGTTCGAGAATAAAGCCTAGGGGAATAAAACAATATTTCAACACAGTTCGGGAACAAAGCCCACTCTCTACACAGCTCGGGAATAAAGCCCAGGGAACAAAGCCCACATTCAGTACAGTTCGGGAACAAAGCTCACCATCAGTTCAGTTCGGGAATAAAGCCCACTCTCAGCACAGACAGGGAACAAAGCCCACTCTTAGCACAGACAGGGAACAAAGCCCACATTCAGCACAGTTCGGGAACAAAGCCCATCATCAGCTCAATTTGGGAACAAGACCTTCATCTCAATTCGGGAACAAGACCCTCACCTCAATTTGGGAACAAAACCCTCATCAGTAACGGTTCGGAAATGGACCATCACATCAGTAACGGTTCAGAAATGGACCATCACATCAGACGCCGAAAATGGCACTCTGAAAATGGAGCACGGTTCAAAAATGGACCACTATCACATCATCAGCACTCCGGGTATGGAGACACACATCATCAGCACTCCGGGTATGGAGACACACATAATCAGCACTCCGGGTATGGAGATACAGCATCAGTTCTGCCGGGTATGACACTCCGGGTATAGAGATACAGCATCAGTTCTGCCGGGTATGGCACTCCGGGTATGGAGATACATCATTTTTGTCGGGTATGGCACTCCGGGTATGGAGACACAGCATCAGTTTTGCCGGGTATGGTACTCCGGGTATGGAGACACAGCATCAGTTTTGCCAGGTACGGCACTCCGGGTATGGAGATATCACAGCGACGCCTTGGGTATGGGGTTAAGCTTGCCAGGTACGGCACTCCGGGTATGGAGATATCACTGCGACACTCTAGGTATGGAGACGCAACCGCGACACCTCGGGTATGGGGTTTAGCTTGCCAGGTACGGCACTCTGGGTATGGAGATATCACTGTGACACTCTAGATATGGAGACGCAACCGCGACACCTCGAGTATGGGGTTTAGCTTGCCAGGTACGGCACTCCGGGTATGGAGATATCACCGGCGTAAACACACACGTATAACGCAAGCACACGTATCGTTCAAGTAGTATAAAAATATCGATCCCACGAGGACTTAATTCCTACTGTTGTTATTAATTATTGATACTATTTATTTACAAATATCTAATTAAATGGAGAATAGAATGATTGTTTGATTGGTTGAATGTGGTTTTACAAAATAAATAAATAAATAAAAAGACAAAAGAAAATACTAAGGAAAATAACAAAAGACACAAAGATCTAGGGTTGTGAATCATTCTAATATCTTTTAAAAGATGAAGTGATTATTTTATGTTTGTGTAATAAATCAGTTTACTAACCTGGAACACTAAATTATGCAAAAGCCTATGTCGATGGTCAGACGCAAATACCCAGTTTAACAAAATTGAACCATATGTCTATGTCAACCAAATTATCTGGATTCATTAAGTTTAAGTTCCAATTATGGCTACCCCCGCCTGACAGGTTATGTCTATCCTATAAGGAAATCTATTAAAGGGTTAACTATCCTCAAGGAAGATCGTGAGCTATTAAGTCTAAGGCTGAAACCTAAAATCCCTATGTCTAGTTCATTTTAGATTTATCACATCAATCTTATTGGTGATCAGACAACAAGAAGCAATAAGCTTAAGACTTCATAAGTAAACCTTTAAATTACCCAAACTATAAAATAACCTCTTATAAACCGGTGATATTAGAATTCATCAAAACCCCAGATAACTAACACATAACTAGGGCTAGTAAAAACTTAAATAAAATAAAATACATAAAGTAAAATGCTGAAAAGTAAATGACGGAAAGTAAAATGCTGAAAAGTAAATTGCTGAAAAGTAAAATGCTGAAAAGTAAATTGCTGAAAAGTAAATTGCTGAAAAGTAAAATGCTGAAAAGTAAATTGCTGAAAAGTAAATAAAGTAAAAGTACAATAAAAGAAAATGCTGAGGTAAAAGGATCCACTTTTATTACTTCTATTTTAGATATCTCCCTTAATATAATATATTAACTTTGCATGATAATTACCAACCAGCCATATAGGCGGTATCCAGATAAGTCAAATTAATAATTAATTACCAACCGACCAATCAGGCGGTATCCAGTTTAGTCAGGTTAAAACCAATTTAAATAATTACCAACCGACCAATATGGCGGTATCCTCGTTAAGTCAGGTTTTAATTAGTTTATATATTATAATTAAGGGAGATTAATCTAAATATTAGTAATAAAAGTTTTATCTTTTACCCCAACAAAGGGGAGTTACCTCCTAATTACTGAAAAGTAAAAAACTGAAAATTAAAGAAAGAAAAGTACTGTGCGTAAAAGTAAATTGCGGAAAGTAAAAACTGAAAAGTAAAGAAAAGAAAGTGCGAAAGCGGAAATTAAATACTGAAAGCTATAAATAAACAAACAAGATACAATCTTCTTAGTATTCTTAAGGAATTCCTTAGAAGAAAGTATCAATTTTACAAATGAAATGGCTTGGTATTTATAGGCAAAATTTTGACTCCATCAAATCATCCACCAAATCAATTATTAATTGCTCCACTAATTGCTCCACTAATTGCTCCACCAAATTCATTATTAATTGCTCCACTAATCTCTTATCATGTTTGGTGATGATTTGATAATTTTTATTATTTATTTATTAATTTATTTTTTTGCTTTGAAAATGATTGAAAGTGAGTTTAATAATTACACACAACACACTTCTGGATGGTTCATCAATTTCAGGCATGAAATCTTCTGAATTCGAAATTTTTTTGTCTTTCCAAACTGTAGATATTTGAGTCTTCTTTAATTTGGAACTTGAATCCGCTCAATCCGATATCGGAGTAACAAGTTATGCCTAAAATACGACAGATGCGCAAAACTGGAATTTCCAAAACTGCACTTCGTTAAAACGCCCTTTCAAGTTTCCAATCTCCAAAATTAATATGTCAAGTCCAATTTTTGCCCTTATTTGACCCACATTTCATCCTAAATGATTTCATTGTGTCCAAATATTATTTTATCTGCAAAATAAACTAAAACACATCAAAACGTTTATCAAACCCGAGAAACTAAACAAAATATTAAGTAAAAGGGGCGGTAAATATTGATATATTTTCCGCTCATCACACCCCCAAACCTAACATTTTGCTAGTCCTCGAGCAAAACAATAAAATAAAATACAAGAAACAATTAAAATTAAACTAAGCCACTTTCGTAGGGATCACAGTTGCATTTAGCATATGCAACAAGCCTTTAAACCCCTAAGTGTCCCTAGAGGACGAGTTGTAGTCTCGTGAGGGCTTACAGCAATGATACCCACAAACGTTTTACAAAAGTAAAAAAATGTAGTGAAACTAATGTACACAAAAGCAAAAAGACAAACGAAAAGAGAATAAAGAAGTTAGTGATTAATCAGGTGAAACTTCTACTCCAAGTCAATAGTTGTTTTGTTTCATTTTAAATTACCGAATAAGTAAATTCTTCGATTATTTTTACCATTCTCCATATACACAGTCGACAAAATATTAAACAACTCATTTTTGCCCACAACAGTCATAAGTGCAGTTGATAAGAGAGTAATATTTTTGTCTTAAAGTTCTATCAGATTTCACACTTTTTTGTAGCAATGGAATAATTTTCTCATTTTTCAGATTTTTTCTTTGATTTTTTCTCTCTATTTTTTTATTTATATACAATATCTTTCATCTATGTAACGAGCTTTGGGTCGGTGACTCCCAAACCAGTTGGCTTTAGGGCACCAGGTGTTAAGACACCCCTACGGACTTAATTACTCAGACTTCTGATATATATATTTTTTGCAGCATCTTTGATCCATGTAGCGAGCTTTGGGCCAATGACTCCCAAACCAGTTGGTTTTAGGGCACTAGGTGTTAAAACACCCTTACAGACTTAATAACTCGGATCTCAGAATTTTTTTTTTTTTTTTACTCCATTGCTTTTTGAGATGCGTCCTACAATTAAACTATAACACTGAATATTACAAATTTTCAATTTTAGCTCATGTCTGGTATGTGTTACTATATATGTTGATAAATCTACCAACTTGAACATATGAAGATCCATTTTAGTCAGTTTTATGGAGAATTCACAAATTAAATAATTCAAAATGAAATAACAAAAATTAACTTGTTTCGTAATAGGTTTGAGATACGTCTCAAGAGTGGAAACTCCTTACTCGGCTATCTCTTACCAATTTCACCTTTTTAGTCAAAATAAAAACACAAAAAATGCAAATTATTTTTGTAATTTTTGAAAAAATTTCAATTTTTTTGTATTTTTCGAAAAAAAAATTTGGACTAAAAATAAAAACAACACACAAACTAAAAACAAGGTATTGACCAACTAATTCCCTCCCCCAAACCTAAATGAGACATTGTCCCCAATGTCTTAAACAGTAAAAGGATAGTTTAGAAGGTCATACCTGGTTAGCTGAAATTCTACAGGAAATTAAAGGTTAAAATCCAAATTAATCCTACGCCTCTAACCACGATCGTCCTCGGACCAATTTATCTTTGAAATGATAGGGTCAACTCGTGGTTCATAGGCTAAAAGTTGGTCAATTAGATCCGGAGTAGTTCTGGCAGTAAAGAGGAGTTCTTTCATAGGTTTTGATACGAACCCATTTCTTCGGGCATCATCAAGAAACACACAAAGAAAATCATAAAATCCATCAACGTTGAGCAGTCCAAGCGTGGTTTCTGGTGTATGTTCAGGTTGCCCAAGATAGCACAATAAAAATTTCCTCCAATGTACCCAAGCCACCTGGCAAAGCAATAAAAGCATCAACACGGTTAATCATTTCTACCAGTCATTCAGACATACCTGGCACGATCAGTTCCTCTCCGTTTGATGGTTCAATAAGATTCGCTTCTGCCAAGGGTTTTGGGACGATTCCCAAAACGTGACTGCCTCCTTCCTGTACAGCCTTTGAAACGATCCCCATAAGTCCAAGATTTCCTCCGCCATATATTAAATGCATATTCCTTGCAGCTAAGACTCGACCCAATTCCTGTGATGCTTCTACGTATTCTGGTTTAACACCAACACTACTACCGCAAAACACACAGATGTTTTCAACTCGTCTTCTTGAAGTGGCTTCCATTTTTTTATGTATTTCTTTCTCAACTCTGGATGCCTTCAAAAGTTAATGACGGGCTGAATTTATAGTACCTGAAAAAGGGTGAGTAATAATAGCACTAGTATCTTCCAGAGGATGTTGTTTTTTCTAAACAACAAATGAATCGTGAAAGGTCAAAAAGTCTGGATCCTGTCTACGAAAATAAATTAATTATAACAGAAAAGCGAATCAAAGCAATAATTAAGGCAACGGAATTGTGTACGCAATACGCCACTCGTTTGGTATAAATTCATTAGGATGTGTCTCAAGATTTCATTCTTTACTCAGCCATCGCTAATGAATTGGTTGCCAAACACCATTTTTTCTGTCTTAAAATGCTCCGTTTGTGCTTTTCCCTACAAAACAACACATAAAATTAAAAACTCTACAACATGTATACACAAAATATGAAAACATAAGTTACAACAAATTGCATGGGTTGCCTCCCTGCTAGCGCTAAATTTTTCATCTTCAGCCAGACGTGACTGAAATTCATATGTCAAGAGGTTTCAATGTCGTTTTGATGTCCAATTAAGACAATCCCGTGAGCGTTGCTTTTGAATGGTCTCTTCCAACGGTAAAGTGGCAAAAACAATTTTGTCATATTCAATGCTCGTGCCACCTTTTTGCTCCTTGTGTTCCAGTAATTCCTGCAAAGAAAGAAAGAAAATCATGAGGTCTCGTATGGTGCTTGACTTGGAATGGGAGTTCCATTCTGTCAAGCTTTTGGGCGATATCTTTGATTTGTACTCCCAAAACAGCGATGTTTCTCCTGAATGCTCTGGATCTTTATTAAGGTCAGACATTTGCTCTGCTTCTTGCTCCACCTTTTCTTCACATATGTATTGTAAACTTTTTGTATTCATCTCTTCATATGTCATCTGTGAAATACATGCTTCAAAATTGTCAACCTGAGGATGCAAAGATGTTTCTGACATTAGGTTTTCATCCTCTGATACGACTGGAATGGATGGTTCAGATAGATCTTCTTCAAACATCAAGGTAAAGCATGCTCCAAGATCTTCATTTTGAGGATTGAAAGTTTGATCCTCCGTTGTTGGTACAAATAGATCAGCTTCATACTCTTCAGAATCTGAATAATAAAAGTCAAATTGAGACTTTACCGGTTCGGGCTCCTGAACTAATACCTCTGGTTGTTGATACTGCTCAGCCTCCTCCTCTGTTGAAGTGTCATTGTGAAATGATTGGTACTCGAAGGCTTCATCAGTGTCATCTGAAACTGGTTCTTGAGGTATGTAGTTCTGGTTTTCTGTGAATTGACTCATTTGATCAGTCATCCTCTGAATGAATTCTGATTGTCTCTGAATACTTTCAAATTGATTCTGGCTTGTTTCAAGCATTGTATCCAACTTTTCTTTTCGTTTCTTGAACATATCTTCGAGCATATTTAGCAACTAATCTTCCTCTGATGGTTCTGGTTGTTGATGAAGATCATAGGTAGATGGTGGATAAGATGGAAAATGTGGTTCTGTGAAATGTGATGGCTCGTCATACCAAGAAGGATCTTGATAGCTCTGCCACCCTGTATGGTAGTTGTATTCGCAATAATCTCTTGGGTGGTTACCATTACATATGTCACATCTCCCCACTGCGTTCTGTTGAGCAAATGTGGTATTGCTTGGTTCTGGCATCCAGTGATAATTGTTGGGCTGGACAACAGGCCTCAGAAAACCGGATTGTTGCTCCCAGATTTGGGGTGTATCTTCTAGTAAAGCTCGTGATCTCTCAATCTCCAAATAATGTTCCATTTTTTTAATCACCTGAAAATACAATAAAGAAATAAAAATTACAGATAAAGAAAATTAGATACAAGTAAATTAGATAGCTTCAAAATTAATAACTCAAGAAAAATAAGTCCCCGGCAACGGCGCCAAGAACTTGACCGGCGTAAACACACACGTATAACGCAAGCGCACGTATCGTTCAAGTAGTATAAAAATATCGATCCCACGAGGACTTAATTCCTACTGTTGTTATTAAATATTGATACTATTTATTTACAAATATCTAATTAAATGGAGAAGATAATGATTGTTTGATTGGTTGAATGTGGTTTTACAAAATAAATAAATAAATAAAAAGACAAAAAAAATACTAAGGAAAATAACAAAAGACACAAATATCTAGGGTTGTGAATCATTCTAATATCTTTTAAAAGATGAAGTGATTATTTTATGTTTGTGTAATAAATCAGTTTACTAACCTGGAACACTAAATTATGCAAAAGCCTCTGTTGATGGTCAGACGCAAATACCCAGTTTAACAAAATTGAACCATATGTCTATGTCAACCAAATTATCTGGATTCATTAAGTTTAAGTTCCAATTATGGCTACCCCCGCCCGAAAGGTATATGTCTATCCTGTAAGGAAATCTATTAAAGGGTTATCTATCCTGAAGGAAGATCGTGAGCTATTAAGTCTAAGGCTGAAACCTAACATCTCAATGTCTAATTCATTTTAGATTTATCACATCATTCTTATTGGTGATCAGACAACAGGAAGCATTAAGCTTAAGACTTAATAAGTAAACCTTTAAATTACCCAAACTATAAAATAACCCCTTATAAACCAGTGATATTAGAATTCATCACAACCCCAGATAACTAACACATAACTAGGGCTAGTAAAAACTTAAATAAAATAAAAGACATAAAGTAAAATGCTGAAAAGTAAATGACGGAAAGTAAATACTGAAAGTAAATTGCTGAAAAGTAAATGTTGAAAGTAAATTGCTGAAAAGTAAATTGCTGAAAAGTAAATGTTGAAAGTAAATTGCTGAAAAATAAATAAAGTAAAAGTACAATAAAAGAAAATGCTGAGGTAAAAGGATCCACTTTTATTACTTCTATTTTAGATATCTCCTTTAATATAATATATTAACTTTGCATGATAATTACCAACCAGCCATATAGGCGGTATCCAGATTAAGTCAAATTAATAATTAATTACCAACTGACCAATCCGGCGGTATCCAGTTTAGTCACCCCGTTACCCTCAATAATCGGCGGAACACCAGATAAAGCTATATCCAATCCATGATCTACCAGCTAAGTGTGAGGTCTCTCTATCCAATCCATTGCTGAAAAGTAAATTACTGAAAGTAAATTACTGAAAAGTAAAAACTGAAAATTAAAGAAAGAAAAGTATTGTGCATAAAAGTAAATTGCGGAAAGTAAAAACTGAAAAGTAAAGAAAAGAAAATGCGAAAGCCAAAATTAATTACTGAAAGCTATAAATAAACAAACAAGATACAATCTTCTTAGTATTCTTAAGGAATTCCTTAGAAGAAAGTATCAATTTTACAAATGAAATGGCTTGGTATTTATAGGCAAAATTTTGCCTCCATCAAATCATCCACCAAATCAATTATTAATTGCTCCACTAATTGCTCCACTAATTGCTCCACTAAATTCATTATTAATTGCTCCACTAATCTCTTATCATGTTTGGTGATGATTTGATAATTTTTATTATTTATTTATTAATTTATTTTTTTGCTTTGAAAATGATTGAAAGTGACTTTAATAATTACACACAACACACTTCTGGATGGTTCATCATTTCGGGCATGAAATCTTCAGAATTAGAAATTATATTGTCTTTCAAAGCTATAGATCTTTGAGTCTTCTTTAATTTAGAACTTGAATCAGCTCAATCAGATATCGGAGTAAAAAGTTATGCCCAAAATACGACAGATGCGCAAAATTGGAATTTCCAAAACTGCACTTCGTTAAAACGCCCTTTCAAGTTTCCAATCTCCAAAATTAATATGTCAAGTCCAATTTTTGCCCTTATTTGACCCAAATTTCATCCTAAATGATTTCATTATGTCCCAATATTATTTTATCTGCAAAATAAACTAAAACACATCAAAACGTTCATCAAAGCCGAGAAACTAAACAAAATATTAAGTAAAAGGGGCGGTAAATACTGATATATTTTATGCTCATCAAGATATCACTGTGACACTCTAGGTATGGAGATGCAACTGCGACACCTCGGGTATGGGGTTTAGTATGCCAGGTACGGCATGTGGACTATCGTGGACTATTGTGGACTACCGCGACACCCTAGGTACGGGATTTAGCACTCTAGGTACGGCATGTGGACTATCGTGGACTATTGTGGACTACCGCGACAACCTAGGTACGGGGTTTAGCACGCCAAGTACGGCATATGGACTATCGTGGACTATTTTGGACTACCGCGACACCCTAGGTACGGGGTTTAGCACGCCAGGTACAGCGTGTGGACCTTCGTTGACTATTGTGGACTATAGTGGACTACCTCGACACCCTAGGTACGGGGTTTAGCACTCCAGGTACGGCATGTGGACTATCGTGGACTATTGTGGACTATTGTGGACTACTGTGACACCCTAGGTATGAGGTTTAGCACGCCAGGAATGGCACATCATCAATTCAGTTCAGAGCAACAGGCAAGCCAGCTGGCAACTGGCGAGCCAGGTAAGTAAAAATGCATTGCACGTACTTTGATAGTATTGTCATTGTCACACACTGCACAGGTCCCATCAAAGTGGGGGCGACTATAGGCACTACATTTTTGCATATAAGTCCCGATGATGAGTCTCGTATGAAGACACTACCTCTTTAGATTGTGGAAGCTGCGGGAAACGGACGTCGGAAGGGAAGAGTCAAGAATTGACACATTGTTGGATTTAATTCGCTGGAGTAGCTGCGGGTTCGCTTGTTGGACCTCCATTTTAAAACACATCTTTAGCCCAAACCCCCGCAAGTCACAAACCAAGCCCACCAAAATCACCCTAAGCCACACACCCAATACACCTTCCTAAATAAAAAATCCACACATTAAACACATGTTGAAATCAAACCAAATCACCTTCCCAAATTAAATAAATCACATACCAAAATTAAATAAAGTCAAATAAAATCCCATTAAAAGCTTTCCTAATTTACTTAAATTACATTCCCTAATTAAAAGATACAAATCATATCCCTAATCAAAAGAGAACAAATCAAATCAAATCAAATCACCTCCCTAATTAAAAGATTTTTCCTTATCAAATACTAATTAAAAATATCTCTCATTAATGCACAAATCCTTTCCTATTCAAACAAGGTAAACCTCAACCATTTGCCTATAAAAAGAACCATTCACCACACATCCAAGACCCTGGCTCACTCTCATGAAAATACAAAGAAATTAACTCACTGCCTCACGCCACATAGCTTCCACGCAAGTTACCCACGCCCACATCTTCACACCATTAGCCTCAACTCACGCACACCTCACCCACTTCACTGCCTCACAACACGCCATTTTCCCCCCAACTCCACTCACATTGCCTCACAACCCCCTTAGCCTTCATCACGCCACCTGCCATTCACTGACCAGCAAGCACTCACGCACAAAGCCTCATTCACGCACAGCCCCTCACATTGCCTCACAGCTCCTTAGTCTTCATCACGCCACCAGCCATTCACTGCCTCACGCAAGCAGCCCCTCAAATTCCACTCACAAATATGCCCCTCACGCCTAGCACAGCAGACCCCTCACACAGGTCACGCACTAACGCACCAAAAAAGCAGCCGCTTACCCACCAAAACAGTCCCCGAATTAACCAAAAATTGCACCCTTAAATCTCCCCGAAAACAGTCCCCGAATTAACCCAAACAGCAGTGATGAGCGGAAAATATATCAATATTTACCGCCCCTTTAACTTAAATTTTGTTTAGTTTCTCGGGTTTGATGAACGTTTTGATGTGTTTTAGTTTATTTTGCAGATAAAATAATATTGGGACATAATGAAATCCTTTGGGATGAAATGTGGGTCAAATAAGGGCAAAAATTTGACTTGACATATTAATTTTGGAGATTGGAACTTGAAAGGGCGTTTTAACGAAGTGCAGTTTTGTAAATTCCAGTTTTGTGCATCTGTCGTATTTAGGGCATAACTTTTTACTCCGATATTGGATTGAGCTGATTCAAGTTCCAGATTAAGAAGACTCAAAGATCTACAACTTTGAAAGACGAAATAATTTCGAATTCTGAAGATTGCATGCCCGAAATTGATGAACTATCCAGAAGTGTGTTGTGTGTAATTATTAAAGTCATTTTCAATCATTTTCAAAGCAAAAAATAAATTAATAAATAAATAATAAAAATTATCAAATCACAACCAAACATGATAAGCAATTAGTGGAACAATTAATAATGGATTTAGTGGAGCAATTAGTGGAGCAATTAATAATCGATTTGGTGGATGATTTGATGGAGGCATAATTTTGCCTATAAATACCAAGCCATTTCGTTTGTAAAATTCATACTTTCTTCTAAGGAATTCCTTAAGAATACTAAGAAGATTGTATCTTGTTTGTTTATTTACAGCTTTCAGTAATTAATTTCCGCTTTCGCACTTTCTTTTCTTTACTTTTCAGTTTTTACTTTCCGCAATTTACTTTTACGCACAGTACTTTTCTTTCTTTAATTTTCAGTTTTTACTTTTCAGTAATGAGGAGGTAACTCCCCCTTTGCTGGGGTAAAAGGTAAAATTTTATTACTAATATTTAGATTAATCTCCCTTAATTATAATATATAAACTAGTTAAAACCTGACTTAACGAGGATACCGCCATATTGGTCGGTTGGTAATTATTTAAATTGGTTTTAACCTGACTAAACTGGATACCGCCTGATTGGTCGGTTGGTAATTAATTATTAATTTGACTTAATCTGGATACCGCCTATATGGCTGGTTGGTAATTATCATGCAAAGTTAATATATTATATTAAGGGAGATATCTAAAATAGAAGTAATAAAAGTGGATCATTTTACCTCAGCATTTTCTTTTTTATTGTAATTTTACTTTATTTACTTTTCAACAATTTACTTTTCACAATTTACTTTCAACATTTACTTTTCAGCATTTAATTTTCAGTATTTAAATTCACAGCATTTACTTACAGCATTTCTTTTCAGCATTTAATTTTCAGTATTTAATTTTCAGTATTTTACTTTATGTCTTTTATTTTATTTAAGTTTTTTTTACTACCCGTAAATATGTGTCGTAACTAAGCCCTTATCTGGGGTTGTGATGAAATCCAATATCACCGTTTATAAGGGGTTAAATTATAGTTTGGGTAATTTAAAGGTTTACTTATTAAGTCTTAAGCTTAATGCGTCTTGTTAATTGGCCACTAATAAGATTGATGTGGTAAATCTAAAATAAACTTGACAAAGGAATTTTGTGTTTTCAGTCTTAGACTTAATAGCCCATGATCTTCCTTGAGGATAGATAACCCTTAAATAGATTTCCTTACAGGATAGGAATATACCTGTCGGGCGGGGGTAGCCATAATTGGAACTTAAACTTAATGAATCCAGATAATTTGGTTGACATAGACATATGGTTCAATTGGGTTAAACTGGGTATTTTCGTCTGACCATCGACATAGGCTTTTGCATAATTTAGTGTTCCAGGTTAGTAAACCGATTTATTACACAAACATAAAATAACCACTTCATCTTTAAAATGATATTGGAAGAAATCACAACCCTAGATAGTTTTTAATATTGAATTTTCTTAAAACCTACTTTCGAACAATTTTATTTACTTGTTTTTAAATTTAGAATCGTCACCATTTCAAATCAATCAAACAACCTGTTAGATACTAGTAATCATTTGACTTCATAAAATTAATAGATTAGATATTAAGTCCTCGTGGGATCGATTTTTTATACTACTTGAACGATACGTGCGCTTGCGTTATACGTGTGAGTTTACGCCGGTCAAGTTTTTGGCGCCGTTGCCGGGGACTTATTTATCTTTTACTATTAGTTTAGAGGTTAGATACCTTTACTTGTATCTAATTTCTTTTTACTTATTTTTTGTTTTCTTTGTGTTACAGGTTTTCAGAAACTACATGAGACGAACCAGAAGCTTTGAACTCCGACCGCTTGACCCAGACCGACAATTTGAAAGAACCATCAGACAGTTGAGAAGGGAAAGGCGAGAAGGCCAAAAAGCTTTAGTCAACATGGAACCTGAACCTTTAGAGGTTGCACTACCAATAGCCATTCGAGATAGAACCATTCCGGTGGTTGACAGACTCATTTCATGTATTGTATTTCTTCCCTTACCAGCAAATGCGGGTGACATCAAAACTTGCATTCAGATGATTCAGCAGACAGTTCAGTTTGGAGGAAATGCAACTGAAGATCTTAATTCTCACATCAGCAACTTCCTGGAAGTTTGTGGCACTTTTAACTACAACAGAGAATCAGAAGAAGCAATGAGACTGCTAGTTTTTCCATATTCCTTGAAGGACAGAGCTAAAGCTTGGCTACATTCATTACCAGCTGGTTCCATCACAACTTGGAACACTCTAGCTACCAAATTCCTTGCAAAGTACTTTCCACCAGCCAGAACAGCAAAACTGAGGAATGACATCACATCTTTTGTACAACAAGATTTAGAATCCCTTTACGAAGCTTGGGAAAGGTACAAAGATTTGCTCCGGAAATGTCCTCACCATGAGATTCCAAAATGGCTTCAAGTCCAAACTTTCTATAATGGACTTTCTGGACTAATGAGAACCACAATCGATGCTGCTGCTGGAGGAGCATTGATGGCAAAAGAAGAAGATCAAGCCTGGGACCTAATCGAAGAAATGGCCAACAACAATTCCTTATGGCCAACATAAAGGAGCATGATTCAAAGAATTGCAGGAATTTATGAAGTTAGAACCAATACAGCAGTCAACACCAAGCTGGATCGGATATGCAAATTCATGGAGACTCTTACCACTGGATCCACAAGTTCACCATATGGAGGAGCACCAGAACCAAACCAACTTGAAGAGACGGTGAATTATGTCAACAATTTCAACAGACAGGGAACAATCCATATTCCAACACCTACAACCCAGGGTGGAGGAATCATCCTAATTTTTCATGGAGCAACAATTCAGGGCAAAAGAACTATCCACCACCTGGATTCCAGCAACAGAACAAAAGCCAGGAGCAGACAAATGAACCAGTGATGGCAGAGATGTTAGCTCAATTAAAAAGATATGAAGCTATGATTCAGAGCCAATCAGCTTCCATCAAAGCACTGGAGAATCAAATCGGACAACTAGCCAATGCTCAGAGTTACAGACCGCCAGGTAATCTTCCCAGCAACACAGAACCAAATCCAAAGAACCGAGGGAAGGAGCAATGTCAAGCTATTACATTAAAGAGTGGTACTAAGATCAACAAAGATGTTGGAATCAAGGCAACAATTGAAGAAGTTCCAAAAGAAGCAGTTCCACAGATGGAGTAAAAAGAAGCAAAGGAAAAAGAAAAAGAACAAATCACTCCACCATCTTTTCCTCAACGTCTTCAGAAAAACAAACTGGACAAACAGTTTGCTCGTTTCTTGGAGATTTTAAAAAACTACACATTAACATACCATTTGCAGAAGCCTTGGAACAAATGCCCAGCTATGTAAAATTCATGAAAGACATCTTTCTTCACGAAAATGAAGATTGGGAGATTACGAGACAGTAGCTTTGACAGAAGAATGCAGTGCCATCATTCAGAGGAAACTTCCCGAAGTGAAAGATCCTGGCAGTTTCACTGTACCATGCACCATTGGAGAACATTACATCGGTAAGGCTTATGTGATTTAGGTGCCAGTGTTAATTTAATGCATTTTTTCTATTTACAGGAAACTGCAAATTAGAGAAGCAATGCCTACCTCGGTATCTTTGCAACTTGTTGATCGATCGCTCGCGCATTTCCAAGAGGAGTCGTTGAAAATGTGCTTGTCAAAGTTGACAAACTCATCCTTCCAGCAGACTTCATCATCATTGACATGGAAGAAGACAAAGAAGTACCTATCATTCTTGGGAGACCATTTTTGGCTACATGTAAAACTGTGATTGATGTGCAAAAATGAGAACTAACCATGAAAGTGCAGGACCAAGAAGTGACATTTAATGTTTTCAAAGCCATGAAATTCCCGAGCAATGAAAATGAAGAAGAAGAATGCTTCAGAATTGATGTTGTTGATAGTATTGTTCAGAATACTGAGTCAAATCCCACGGATACACTTGAAGCTTGCATCACCAACATGACTGACATTGAGCTAGATGCTGAAATCCTGGAATGTATCAACTACCTTGACAAATCATTCCGATTCAAAGCAATACCACCAGTTGAAATCTTGGAACTTCCAAAGAAAGATCGAATAAAGCCTTCGATTGAAGAACCACCGCAGCTGGAACTAAAGTTACTTCCGAGCCATCTCAGGTATGCATTTATTGGAAACTCTTCTGAATTACCTGTTATTATTTCTTCTTCACTAAATCATGGAGAGGAGAGAAGAAAATCTACTGAGAGTGTTACGAGAGCACAAAAGAGCCATTGGCTGGACTATAGCAGACATTCGAGGCATTAGTCCATCATTTTGCATGCATAAGATTCTGATGAACGATGAGTACAAACCCACAGTGGAGCATCAACGAAGACTCAATCCAATCATGAAGGAAGTTGTGAAGAAAGAAATCATCAAATGGTTGGATGCTGGTATCATTTACCCCATCTCAGATAGCACTTGGGTGAGTCCTATGCAGTGTGTGCCAAAGAAATGAGGAATTACTGTGGTCACCAATGAAAAGAATGAGCTGATTCCAACAAGAACAGTGACTGGATGGAGAGTATGTGTGGACTACAGAAAGCTGAATAAAGCCACGAGAAAGGACCATTTTCCGCTACCATTCATTGATCAGATGTTAGACAGACTAGCGGGACATGAGTTCTATTGTTTTCTTGACGGATATTCAGGGTACAATCAGATTGCTATTGCCCCAGAAGATCAGGAGAAAACCACATTTACATGTCCTTATGGTACTTTTGCTTTCCGCAGGATGCTATTTGGATTATGTAATGCCCCCGCCACTTTTCAGCGTTGCATGATGGCTATTTTCTCAGACATGCTGGAGCAAAGTATGGAGGTATTACAAAGGTGCGAAGATACAAACCTGGTACTCAATTGGGAGAAATGCCATTTCATTGTACATGAAGGCATTGTTCTTGGACACCGGATCTCACAAAAGGGAATCGAGGTAGACAAAGAAAAGATTGAAACAATTGAAAAACTACCTCCACGAACATCTGTCAAAGGGATTCGGAGTTTTCTCGGACATGCAGGTTTTTACAGGAGATTTATCAAAGACTTTTCCAAGATTGCTAAACCTCTTTGCAATCTTCTGGAAAAGGATGTGCCTTTCAACTTCACCAAAGAATGCCAGGAAGCTTTCGAGATCTTAAAACAGAAGCTGGTCTCTGCCCCCATCATTGTAGCACTAGACTGGACCCTTCCATTTGAAGTGATGTGCGATGCTAGTGATTTTGCTGTAGGTGCAGTTTTGGGACAACGCAAAGGAAAGATTTTTCACACCATTTACTACTCCAGCAGAACTTTAAATGAAGCTCAACTCAACTACACAACCACTGAAAAGGAGTTGCTCGCAGTTGTGTATGCTTTTGACAAATTCTGCTCCTATCTGCTGGGTCCCAAAGTGGTGGTCTACACAGATCATTTAGCAATCAAATATCTGATCACAAAGAAAGATGCCAAACCCAGATTAATTCGTTGGATACTTCTTCTGCAAGAATTTGACGTGGAGATTCGAGACAGGAAAGGGACAGAAAACCAGGTGGTAGATCACTTATCGAGGCTCGAGAATGGAGAAACAGCTGGCAAAGAATTATCAATCAAAGAAACTTTTCCAGATGAACAGCTGTTTGCCATGAAACAACAGGAAGTCCCTTGGTAGGCTGACTATGTCAACTACATTGTTTCAGGAAAATGGCCGTTGGAATGGACAACTCAGCAACGGAAGAAGTTCTTCAAAGAAGTCAAGCACTATGTCTGGGATGAACCGTACCTGTTTAAACGCTGTGCTGATCAATTTTGAGACGGTGTGTTCCACAGGAGGAGGTCAACAGTGTTTTGCAGCACTGTCATTCATCACCATATGGCGGACACTTCAGTGGGAACAAAACTGCAGCCAAAGTCCTTCAATCAGGTTTGTTCTGGCTGACTCTTTTTAAAGATGCTTATCTTTTTGCTTTTCAATGTGATAGGTGCCAGAAAACGGGGAATATTTCCAGGAGAAATGAAGGACCATTGCAAAACATTCTGGAAGTAGAGATATTCGATGTGTGGGGTATTGATTTCATGGGACCCTTTGTTCCATCATTTGGAAACATGTACATCCTGGTTTCTGTAGACTACGTCTCCAAATGGGTTGAAGCAATTGCACTACCATCCAATGATTCAAAAGTGGTGATCAAATTCCTGAAAAAGAACATTTTCACTCGGTTCGGAACACCTCGAGCAATCATTAGCGATGGTGGCTCACATTTCTGCAAAGATACTTCGATGCACTCCTATCCAAATACGGAGTTACTCACAAGGTTGCCACTGCTTACCATCCACAGTCAAATGGACAGGTTGAGGTTTCAAACAAAAGGATCAATAGAATCCTAGAAATGACCGTTGGATCAACAAGGAGATACTGGTCTACAAAACTGGATGACGCATTATGGGCCTACCGTACAGCTTACAAGACACCTATTGGTATGTCCCCATATCGATTGGTGTTTGAGAAAGCATGTCATCTGCCAGTTGAGCTTGAACACAAGGCGTACTGGGCACTAAAGAAGTTGAATCTTGATTCACAAGCTGCAGGAGAGAAAAGACTTCACCAACTCAATGAATTGAAGGAATTTCTCCTACAGGCTTATGAGAATGCCAGATTATACAAAGAAAAGACAAAAAAATGGCATGACCGAAAAATAGTGCACAGACAGTTGGAACCAAGGCAGCAGTGTTGTTGTACAACTCGAGGTTGAAACTTTTCCCTGGAAAGTTGAAATCTAGGTGGTCTGGACCATTTGTGATCACTCAGGTTTTACCATATGGAGCTGTTGAGTTACTGGATCTCATACCAACCAACACATTCAAAGTTAACAGTCAGCGTGTCAAGCACTACTGGGGAGAATCATTTGAGCGACAAAAAGAAAGTGTCACACTTTCAGATCCAGCATAAACGTTCGAGCAGTCACGTCTAGCTGACGACGATTAAACTTAGCGCTCGCAGGGAGGCAACCCATGCAATTTTTGTATATATTGTGATTTGGTGTGGTTTAATTTTGTGTGTTTAGTTTTTGCAGATTAAGTCATTTCAAGATGGAAGAAGCTCTCGCAAATCTTCACAAGCAATTTACTTCTCTCCCTCAAAAATCTCTAATGAAAGTTTACAAAGCTCGCTTGGAACGGATGAGGTTACTGACGATCCATGGTGTTCCCAATGACATTCGTTGGTAATTGAAGCACGAGTTCGATTGGCAGGTGAGTCTTCAGACTCTTTTATTTCACATCTGCCTGGTTTTGGAAGAAGCACCTATGCAAAGAAACGAAGAGCTAAGCAAATGGGTGTTTGTTACAAATGTACACGTTGGAATTGCAATACTCGTTGTCGTCTTTAGGAATGGTGTCTGATAATCGCGAAGACAAAATTAAATTCATTAGGGATGGCTTGAGTAAGGAGTCTTTAGATGATATATCTTCGACTCTTGATACGCATCCCAGTGGATATGTTCACATAGCCTTTCGCAGATTACATACACAATTTCAAAAAGAAAGACAACGGTTAAGTCTTGGGAATCTGACTCAAAAAGACCCTGTTTGCCAATTTATAAGAAAATGGATGGGAAACTTGTCCCTGAAGCATAGACGTTAATCAAGCTGTAAATTCTTGTACATATTATATCTCTGTCTTTTCCTAATAATTTTGATTTGTTTTGTTGTTTTCTTTTTTTTCTCCGACAGGATCCAGACCTTTTTGACCTTTCACAATCTCTTTTGTTGTTTAGCTAACAATCGTCATTTGGAAGATTAGTGCTATTATTACTCACCCTTTTTCAGGTTCTATAAATTCAGCCCGTCATTGCACTTTTGAAGGCATCCAGAGTTGAAAAGAAATACAAAAAAAAAATGGAAGCCACTTCAAGAAGACGAGTTGAAAACATCTGCGTGTTTTGCGGTAGTAGTGTGTTGGTATTAAGCCACAATACATAGAAGCAGCACAGGAATTGGATCGAGTCTTAGCTGTAAGGAATATGCACTTAATATATGGCGGAGGAAATCTTGGACTTATGGGGATCGTTTCAAAGGCTGTACAGGAAGGAGGCAGTCATGTTTTGGGAATCATCCCAAAACCCTTGACAGATACAAATCTTATTGGATCATCAAACGGAGAGGAACTGATTGTACCAGGTATGTCTGAACGACTGGTAGAAATGATTAACCGTGCTGATGCTTTTATCGCTTTGCCAGGTGGCTTGGGTACATTGGAGGAAATTTTTATAGTTCTATCTTGGACGAACCTGAACATACACCAGAAACCGCTTGGACTGTTTAATGTTGATGGATTTTATGATTTTCTTTGTGTGTTTCTTGATGATGCCCGAAGAAATGGGTTCGTGTCAAAACCTATGAAAGAACTCCTCTTCACTGCCAGAACTGCTCCGGATCTAATAGACCAACTCATAGCCTATGAACCACAATTTGACCCTATCCTTTCAAAGATAAATTGGTTTGAGGACGATCGTGGTAAGAGGCGTAGAATTAATTTGGATCTTAACCTTTATTTCCTGTAGATTTCAGCTAACCAGGTACGACCTTCTTAACTCTCCTTTTACTGTTTAAGACATTGGGGACAATGTCTCATTTAGGTTTGGGGGAGGGAATTAGTTGATCAGTACCTTGTTTTTAGTTTGTGTGTTGTTTTTATTTTTAGTCCAAAAATTTTCGAAAAATACAAAAAATTGGAAAATTTTCAAAAATTACAAAAATATTTTTGTTTTTGTGTTTTTATTTTGACTAAAAAGGTGAAATTGGTAAAAGATAGTCGAGTAAGGAGTTTCCACTCCTGAGACGTATCTCAAGCCTATTTCGAAACAAGTTAATTTTTGTTTATTTCATTTTGAATTATTTAGTTTGTGAATTCTCCATAAAACGGACTAAAAGGAATCTTCATATGTTCAGTTAACAGATATTATAATCATATATAGTAACATACGGACATGAGCTAAAATTGAAAATTTTGTAATATTCAGTGTTCTAGTTTAATTGGAGGAAGCATCTCAAAAAGCAATGGAGTAAAAAAAAAAAATCCGAGATCCGAATTATTAAGTCTGTAAGGGGTTTTAACATCTAGTGCCCTAAAACCAACTGGTTTGGGAGTCATGGCTCAAAGCTCGCTACATGGATCGAAGATGCTACAATATATATATATATATATATATATTATATATATATATATATATATAATATATATATATTTATATCTGAAGTCTGGGTAATTAAGTCCGTAGGGGTGTCTTAACACCTGGTGCCCTAAAGCCAACTGGTTTGGGAGCCACCGACCCAACACTCGTTACATAGATGGAAGATATTGTATATAAATAAAAAATAGAAAAAGAAAATCAAAGAAAAAATCAGAAAAATGAGAAAAATTTCCATTGCTACCAAAAGGTGTTAATCTGATAGAACTTTAGGACAAAAATATTACTCTCTTATCAACTGCACTTATGACTGTTGTGGGCAAAAATGAGTTGTTTAATATTTTATTGGCTGTGTTATGAAGAATGGTAAAAATAATCGGAGAATTTACTTATTCTGTAATTTAGAATGAAACAAAACAACTAGTAACTTGGAGTAGAAGTTTCACCTTATTAGTCACTAACATCTTTATTCTCTTTTCTCTTGTCTTTTTGCTTTTGTGTGCATTAGTTTTATTATCTTTTTTACTTTTGTAAAACGTTTGTGGGTATCGTTGCTGTAAGCCTTCACGAGACTATAACTCGTCCAGTAGGGACACCTATGGGTTTAAAGGCTTGTTGCATATGCTAAATGCAACCGTGATCCCTACGAAAGTGGCTTAGTTTAATTTTATTTTTATTTTGTTGTTTTGCTCGAGGACTAGCAAAATGTTAGGATTGGGGGTGTGATGAGCGGAAAATATATCAATATTTACCACCCCTTTAACTTAATATTTTGTTTTTAGTTTCTCGGGTTTGATGAACGTTTTGATGTGTTTAGTTTATTTTGCAGATAAAATAATATTGGGACATAATGAAATCCTTTAGGACGAAATGTGGGTCAAATAAGGGCAAAAATTGGACTTGACATATTAATTTTGGAGATTGGAAACTTGAAAGGGCGTTTTAACGAAGTGCAGTTTTGGAAATTCCAGTTTTGCGCATTTGTCGTATTTTGGGCATAACTTTTTACTCCGATATTGGATTGAGCTGATTCAAGTTTCAGATTAAAGAAGACTCAAAGATCTACAACTTTGAAAGACGAAATAATTTCGAATTCTGAATATTTCATGCCCGAAATTGATGAACTATCCAGAAGTGTGTTGTGTGTAATTATTAATGTCATTTTCAATCATTTTCAAAGCAAAAAATAAATTAATAAATAAATAATAAAAACTATCAAATCACCACCAAACATGATAAGCAATTAGTGGAACAATTAATAATGGATTTAGTGGAGCAATTAGTGGAGCAATTAATTATTGATTTGGTGGATGATTTGATGGAGGCAAAATTTTACCTATAAATACCAAGCCATTTCATTTGTAAAATTCATACTTTCTTCTAAGGAATTCCTTAAGAATACTAAGAAGATTGTATCTTGTTTGTTTATTTACAGCTTTCAGTAATTAATTTCCGCTTTCGCACTTTCTTTTCTTTACTTTTCAGTTCTTACTTTCCGCAATTTACTTTTACGCACAGTACTTTTCTTTCTTTAATTTTCAGTTTTTAATTTTCAGTAATGAGGAGGTAACTCCCCTTTGCTGGGGTAAAAGGTAAAACTTTTATTACTAATATTTAGATTAATCTCCCTTAATTATAATATATAAACTAGTAAAACCTGACTTAACGAGGATACCGCCATATTGGTCGGTTGGAAATTATTTAAATTGGTTTTAACCTGACTAAACTGGATACCGCCTGATTGGTCGGTTGGTAATAATTATTAATTTGACTTAATCTGGATACCGCCTATATGGCTGGTTGGTAATTATCATGCAAAGTTAATATATTATATTAAGGGAGATATCTAAAATAGAAATAATAAAAGTGGATCATTTTACCTCAGCATTTTTTTTTATTGTAATTTTACTTTATTTACTTTTCAGCAATTACTTTTCAGCAATTTACTTTTTAGCAATTTACTTTCAGCATTTACTTTTCAGCATTTAATTTTCAGTATTTAATTTCAGCATTTATTTTCAGCATACTTTTCAGCATTTAATTTTCAGTATTTCACTTTATGTCTTTTATTTTATTTAATTTTTTTTACTACCCGTAAATATGTGTCGTAACTAAGCCAGTTATCTGGGGTTGTGATGAAATCCAATATCACCGGTTTATAAGGGGTTAAATTATAGTTTGGGTAAATTAAAGGTTTACTTATTAAGTCTTAAGCTTAATGCGTCTTGTTAATTGGCCACTAATAAGATTGATGTGGTAAATCTAAAATAAACTTGACAAAGGAATTTTAGGTTTCAGTCTTAGACTTAATAGCCCACGATCTTCTTGAGGATAGATAACCTTAATAGATTTCCTTACAGGATAGGAATATACCTGTCGGGCGGGGGTAGCTGATGAGTGGTATTTATATCACTATTTCCCACTCATTTGACCTAATGTTTTATATTGTTTCTCGAGATTTATGAACGTTTTGATGTGTTTTGTTGTTATTTTGCAGATAAATAAAGTTTGGACAGCACTGGAGGCAATTTGGGGCAAATCCGGACAAAAATGCACCAACTGGAATATTTCAGTCTTAATCGCGTCGCGCCGCGCATTGACTTGGCGTCGCGACGCCCAGCCTGCGCCGAAATTGCTAAAATGCGCCGTGGTCAACGGGTCAACAATTTGAAAAGTTTGACTTTGCTAACGTGCGCCGTGCCACGTGTCACCATCACAGAAGACTTGCTAACGTGCGCTGCCACGTGTCATCATCCTACGGTGCCGACAATCATCATCTTCGCTATCGTGCGCCTTGCCACGTGTCGACATCTCAAC
>SKCR01041841.1:0-59219 GCA_019454045.1 Zanthoxylum bungeanum | reverse complement strand
AGTAATAAAAGTTTTAACTTGTACCCCAGCAAAGGGGAGTTACCTCCTCATTACCAAAAAGTAAAAACTAAAAATTAAAGAAAGAAAAGTAATGTGCGTAAAAGTAAATTACATAAAGTAAAAACTGAAAAGTAAAGAAAAGAAAGTGCGAAAGTGGAAATTAAGTACTGAAAGCTGTAAATAAACAAACAAGATACAATCTTTTTAGTATTCTTAATGAATTCCTTAGAAGAAAGTATGAATTTACAAATGAAATGGCTTGGTATTTATAGGCAAAATTTTGCCTCCATCAAATTATCCACCAAATCAATTATTAATTGCTCCACTAATTGCTCCACCAAATCCATTATTAATTGCTCCACTAATTGCTTATCATGTTTGGTGGTGATTTGATAATTTTTATTATTTATTTATTAATTTAATTTTTTTTCTTTGAAAATGATTGAAAATGACTTTAATAATTACACACAACACACTTCTGGATGGTTCATCAATTTCGGGCATGTAATCTTCAGAATTTGAAATTATTTTGTCTTTCCAAGTTGTAGATATTTGAGTCTTATTTAATCTGGCACTTGAATCAGCTCAATCCGATATCGGAGTAAAAAGGTATGCCCAAATTACGATAGATGTGCAAAACTGGAATTTCCAAAACTGCACTTTGTAAAAAACGCCCTTTCAAGTTTCCAATCTCCAAAATTAAAATATCAAGTCCAATAATTGCCCTTATTTGACCCATATTTCATCCTAAATGATTTCATTGAGACCCGATATTATTTTATCTATAAAATAAACTAAAACACATCAAAACGTTCATCAAACCCGAGAAACTAAACAAAATATTAAGTTAAAGGGGCGGTAAATATTGATATTTTTTCCGCTCATCACCCGGTAACCTTAGTCAGACTAGTCTCCAGCTGATCCATACGAGATCCCTCATTAACTGATTCGCTCATGTTCACTGACGGCCTTTTGACGAGTCTTCCCTCTTACCCCTAACCCAACGGATATCTATGATGGCTTTTAAGACACAAAGGGTTAACATGATGCGTGTATGCATGAGATGCATGAGATGCGTGCGATGTATGGAATATATAAGTCGGCCCATTATCATTTTAAAACATTCAATCATTTTATTGTAAGGTGCAAACTTGTCCCAGTTAAAAAGGCCCAACAGGTTTACACTTTTGCGATAACATGGCTAAACAACTTCAAATGATAAAATGCCTAAACACAAAATGGCCCATTGGAATTTTAGAAGCTTTTGGCCCAATTTCCATAAAGCACGGGATCGTCCCAGTTTAAATGGCCCAACAAGCCCATACCTCATGATAAAAAGTCTAACTGAATCCAAATGACGATGGTCCTAAACATAAGCATAAAGAGATGTTTTCTATTGTTCCTACGACTATGGTTCACATGTGGGTTTATAGGGGTATAGACAAAGGCTCCCGCTGGCGAATGATTGCCCACAACTAGGTCTCCCCACTCAAGGGTTCGAGCGACCAAGTGAGCACACCTTTTTTATACAATAAGGTACGTGTCAACGAGTTATGGTGTGTGACTGACTGTCAAATGGATTCCCTACTGTAGATCCCCCAGAGGGAGGGTGGAGCGAACTCTCTTAAATACCCAAGCCTCTTAGGCTCTTATCGCCTTGGTGCCAGGAATAAACAACAAGTCCTCCAAATTAGTCCATCACAGTAAGTTTCGAGTAAATGATTGTCTAGGTGCCCTCACAGCTTTTACCTTCAGCGATAGAAATGTAGTGAATGAAGGAAGACACCAAACCATTACTTAGCTCTAACAATGCCTTTGATTAAACCCCTTCAACCCACGGTAGACACGGTCAACTAAAACAAAAATCGCAAACATTACAAGGCATTATTTCAAGGCCGATTCTCTATCCCTAGTGGAGTCGCCAGACTGTAGGACACAGAAATTGACGACACTGTTTTAGGTTCACAGCCTAGTCGGGAGTAGGGAGTAGCCCACGGGGGAACTAAACCGGAGAAATAACATGGAGTCGCCACCCAATGTGAATTGGGAAATGATTTAAGGCCGCACTCACCCCTCGTAAGGGAAGACCTCAAATCGTTAGGTTCGGAATGGTCCCTTACTTATGCCACTTGTAATGAACGGATTTATGTAATAATATAACAAAGTCTACACAACAACAACCTACATGTAAGTTTGCATACTACCTATATCTAAGTTTGCATGCATAAAAGTAAGTCGGAATAACGGCAAGCACACAATCTCATGCATACATTAAATCCCTAAGCATGGCAATGTAAATAAATAATAATCTAAACATAAATGTAGAAAAGACATAATCAAGTTCCTAATGCGAAAGAAATAACTAAATCATGCTTGGAAATAATCAACTAATCATCCATAAAAAATAACATACTAAACAACCTAATCATGCGTAAAAGTAACATACTATTTATAACAAACAACAAATAAACATAAGATCGGATGACATGAAATATGTGCATCTCTCAAGCGGTACATGGCATTGTATCCCGAGTGCAGACGGCACTACTGTCCATTCGGATTCGGCTATGGAATTTACGTCCGGGTTTCCATCTGATATACCGCAAGAGATAACACATATTTCATTCATCCCATGACCACAACTTACATGAAACTATAATACGCATGCGAAGAAATAATAATGACTAACGGAAAGAAAGTGCGGGAATAAATAAAAAGGTGCCCTCAGGTCTAACCTCTTAAGTCGTCTCTTGGAAGTGCGTTACACAGTTTTCGGAAGGGTTGAAGCACCGTAACTTTTCCGATTTACTGGTTCGTTGTTTTCCTTCGTTGCCTCGTTGTTTTGGGCTGCTGTTTCCTCTGTTTTGCTGCTGTTTTTTTTTTGTCACTATTTTTGCGGTAATTGGGGACTGTTTTGGCTTACTGTTTTGCGGTAATAGGGGTGTATTAGGGCTGTTTGTTTGTGTGGTTATTTGGACAGTTTCTGGGCTGATTTTTGGTGGTTTAGAGTGCAGTTTAGAGACTGATTTTCAGTTGTTTCAGGGGGCTGCATGGGGCTGCTGTGGTCTTCACGTGTTTTTTGATTTTCATTTGTCGGTTAGGCTTATTTGTGAGAGGCTGCCGAGCGAAGGCTGCTTTGCCTAAAGAAGTGAGGGTTTATTATTTTGTGAATTGGTCTTTAAGGCTTTAGTGTGGTTCATGTGGGCTGAGTTTTATTGCTTTATTTGAGTCAGTTACCTGCCTTTGTTTTGTCGGTCAGTGAAGCAGTCTGTGAGTCGGTGAGGTTTTTCTTCTTTGCGTTATTTGGTGAGGGACGTGAGTGGTCTTTGTTTAGGGTTTGGTCGAGAGCTTTGAGTGAGAGGCGTCAGAGTGAGGTGAGTGTCAAAGGATAGAGGGATCCGTGAGAGCCAAGGGGTTGTGACGGTTTGTGTGTTACGTCAATGATGAAAGATGGGAGCCAGTGGTGTTTTGTGTGGTGTGCTAGATATGGTTTTGGTGTGCAGGTTTATTGTCGTGTGTGTTGGTGTAGAGAGAGATGAAGAGAGAGACGTGCGAAAGGGATGTTCTATATCACAGCTTTTTTAGCTATTAGGGTTTATTTGTTTTGTTGGCTTTGACAGAGAGAGGATAAGAGAGAGAGAAGATAAATGGAGGTGAGGGAGAGAGGGAGAGTTTTTCTTTGTTGGGCGTCAATGTTTTTTGCTAGGGATCCTAAGGTTGGGTTTAGGATTTTTTTTATAGGCAACGGTTGGGGGTTGTCCTTATGCGAATAGGGAAGGAATATTGTGTAATTATGAGGGATATTTAGTTTGTGTATCAAAAGGAAAAAATCTCTTTAATTTAGGAAGGTAATTTGATTTAATTTGATTTTATTTTATTTAGTTTAGGAATGTGATTTAATTTAATTATGAAGATGATTTATGAGATTTGATTTAGTTTAGGAATGTGATTTAATTTAATTAGGAAGGTGATTTTTGAGATTTGAATTGATTCTTTTAATTTGGGAAGGTGATTTGATTTGATTCTTTTAATTTGGGAAGGTGATTTATTAGGATTTCAACATGTGTTTAATGTGTGGATTTATTATTTTGGAGGGATTATGGGCGTGTGGTTGGTTTTTTTGGTGGGCTTGGTGTGTGGCTTGGTGGTGTATGGGCTTGGTGTGTGGCTTGCGGGGGTTTTTGGCCAAGGATGAGTTTTAAAACAGAGGCCTAATGAGCAAACCCGAAGCTAAGCAAACGAATTAATCCAATAGGGTATTGATTTCTGACTTTTCCCTTCCGACGTGCGTTTCCCATGACTTCCACAACTTAAAGAGTAGTGCCTCCGTACGAGGCTCATCATCGGGACTTATATGCAAAAATGCAGTGCCTACACCTATATAGACGTGTTGGTTGATAGCATGGCTTTATCTGTTATATACTCATTCGCGGATAGATTCTCATGATATAACCAGCTCTTCATGGCTGAAGAAGACAAGTATAAGATTGCCTTCGTCACTGAGTGGGGTACATATTGTTAGAAAGTGATGTCATTTGGACTTAAGAATGCTAGAGCCACTTATCAACGAATGGCCACTACATTATTCCATGACTTGATGCATAAGGAGATTGAGGTATACGTGGATGACATGATGGTTAAATCAGAGACGAGGGCCGGACATATAGAAGCGCTGGAGAAATTCCTTCAAAAGGTCAATAACTACAACCTCCGACTCAACCCCAAGAAGTGTGTGTTTGGGGTAACATCCGGGAAGTTTTTAGGGCATACGGTAGGAATAGGAGGGATAGAAGTGGACCCTGAAAAGATCAAGGCAATTACCGAGATGCCTGCACCGAAGACAGAAAAGGAAGTTAGAGCTTTTCTCGGAAAAATCTAGTATATTAGTCGATTCATTGCCAAGCTAACATTAGTATGTGAGCCCATCTTCAAGTTATTGAGGAAGGACCGGCCTGTGGAGTGGAATAGGCAATATCAAGAAGCTTTTGACAAAATCAAGGAATACTTGGTTAAACCGCCCGTCCTAAAATCTCTAAGGCCAAGCAAACCCTTGGTGTTGTATTTGGCCATAGAACTCGAAGTGCTGGGGGCGATGATGGTACAAGCAGATGAGACAGGGGTGGAACATGCAGTCTACTACCTCAGTAAGAAGATACTTCCGTACGAAGCCCGCTATCAAGAGGTGGAAAAGATCTGTTTGGCGGTGATATGGGCTTCCCGAAAGTTGCACCATTACTTCCAATCCTATAAGATACAAGTGGTAGCAAAGGAGAATCTCTTAAAGTATTTGCAGTCAGTACCCTCACTGGTAGGGAAGTTGGGTAGATGGTTGGTGTTGCTGACAGAGTTTGATATAGAATGCCTCACCTCTAAGGTAATTAAAGGCTGAGTCGTAGCGGAATTCTTTGCATTACAACCTATAGAAGGAGATCAGTATAAGTTCGAATTCCCGAACGAGGAGGTTCAAGCTATAACAGTTCAGGGGTGGAAAATGTATTTTGACGGGGCGATGAATTGCAAAGGAGCTAGAATAGGAATTGTGATAGTAACCCCCGAAGGAGAAACCCTACCTATGACCAAATGGTTGACCAAAATGTATTTTGACGGGCCGAATATGAAGCGGGTGTCTTTGGACTGAAAGCACTAATAGCCATAGGAGCTAGGGACGTAGAAGTGTTTGGAGACTCGATGTTGGTAGTTCGACAGATGCGAGAGGAATGAGAATTGAAGGAAGACCGGTTGAGACCCTACCTACTCTATCTCAGGAAGTTAGCACAGGCTATCCCCGATTGTAAATTCCAGCACTTTCTATGAGAAGAGATCCAAATGGCGGACGCACTAGCCACCCTAGCTGCAACTTGGGAAAACCCGGAAAAACTGGTAATGAGACCCCTTCTGTTGACAACAGCTAGCAGACTCAGTTATGAGATATGGAGAATCTTGGAAATAGAAGTCGACGATGGGAAGCTGTGGTACTACGACATTCTGCAGTATCTAGAATGTGATGAATTCCAAAAGGAGCCGGCAAGAAAGACAAAATATCCATTCAGAAATTGGCTTCCCAGTATGTGAGTTTGAGAGGAGAGCTGTAAAAGAGACAAGCCAATGGCGTCCAGTTGAAATGTTTAAGAAAAGAAGAGGCTCAGAAGGTGATGGAAGAGGTGCACGCTGGAGTATTTGGACCGCACATGAATGGATTGAATTTGTCTCGTAAGATATTGAGAGATGGATTTTACCGGTCGACCATGGAAGCTGACTACGCAAAGCTGGTGAAGCACTATCACGATTGCCAGGCACACGGCAATTTGAACCATCTGCCGCCTACGGAATTGCACAGACTGCCAGAACCATGGCCTTTCTTAGCGTGGGGTATTGACATGATTGGAGAAATCAGGCCACATGCATCAAATGGACACTGCTTCATAGTAGTGGCGGTAGACTATTTTTTGAAATAGGTAGAATTTGAGTCTTTCCGTAATGTTACGGTGAAGCAGATGGCCAAGTTCATAGCCCGTAACATAGTATGTCGATACAGAATGCCATATCACATAGTGACGGACAATGGAGTCCAATTTCAGGGAGAAACAAAGGCGATGTTGCAGAAGTACATGATATGTCATCACAAATCATCACCTTACAGGCCACAAGCTAATAAGGTGGTGGAGGCGGCCAACAAAACCATAAAAAAATACTACCTAAGATGATAGATAGTTATAGAGATTGGGCTGACAAACTGTCGTATGCCCTGTGGGGGTATAGAACTTCAGTGGGAATGGCAACAGGAGCCACACCCTATGCTTTGGTTTACAGGATGGAGGTAGTGTTACCAGTGGAAATAGAGATACAGTCAATGCGGGTACAAGCAGAGGCAGGATTACCTGAGCAGGAATGGGCCTCGCAGAGGTTCGAACAACTAGCATTACTAGATGAGAAAAGGATAAAGGCCTTGCACCACATGCAGCTATACTAGAAAAGGTTGGCCAGGGCATGCAACAAGAAGGTGCGTCACACCAAGATCAGAGAAGGTGATCTAGTGCTCAAGCAGTCGAAGCCACTGATAGTGGACCCAAAGGGAAAGTTTAGGCTTAATTTGGAAGGGCCCTACCTAGTCAAGAAGGTGATGGGGAATGGGGGTGTGAAACTGTCAGATTTGGAAGGGAACTATTGGGAAGCGGCCGCGAGTGCCCAACGGAAAATAAAAATTATTATGCCGCTTTCCCTTTACCTAAGACCCATTTGTTTTGATTATTCTACAAGCCTAGGCATGTTACTATATATTCTAAGCATAAAACTCATAAAACATGCAAGGAACATAAACCTAAACCTGCTAACTATCATAAAGCCTCTAATTAAAATAAAGAAAGAAAAAGACTTACTTGAACCGAAGACTTCTTCAGTCCTCCCTCCAATCTACAAGCTTTTCTCGAACTCAACAAGCTCTTCCACGTTCCAAATAGCCACCCAAGGGTGTGGCCTCCAAAGATGCACACACCAAATCCAAAACTCAACGGCAAGACTACGCCTTGAGTGCACGGGTATTTTGTCCTTGGTGCTAACCTAGGCAAATACCTCAAAACTTTTAACTCGAGGTTCCTCTAGTCAATTAGACTTTAGTATCCTCAAAATCAGTGGCTTACTCTTAAACTTTAGAGTTGTTCACTTGTATAAACCCAAGATATTAATGGTTTTAGTGTAAAAATTTGTGAAGAATTCTTTGGGTTTATATAGTGCTCCAAAGACAATAAAATTAATTAAGAATCCGATGTGGGACAAAAGCTAATTTAATTTTAGCCATTAGATCTTAATTTAGTGGTTTATTGAGATTATAAAACCCTAATAAGAGTTTGGGCCGAATTGGAATTCAAAACAAATAATTAAAAAAAATTACTATTCATGTTACTATTCACGTGAATAGTATTTTTTTATATTACAATTTCCAAAGTGCCCTTATCTTCATTCACCAATCCCTAAGCCACTATGGAACCTCATAAATGATATGTTCAATAATTAAACACATTAAACCATTTATGAACAATTCCTACAGCAATCATATATGATGTTATATTTGTACTGTGCACTGTTAACCATTGATTTCGACTTTGTTGTGTGTGACCTTTTGGGTTCCCCTTAAGTTGGACATAAAATGAATCGTGATAATTTAATCGAACATAAATTATCCTCTGATCATATGGTTGTTCGATTTCAATGACCAAGGTTGACATCTAGCAACATGCCAAGGCCCCCAAATGAGAAGGAAAGATATATATACCCATTTTGTATGTGATTTACATATGATACGGTCCCTCGCCTCACTATATCCCCACCTATTGATTGTTTATTATAATTTTCGTTATTGCATCTCGTATTTCTTAAGAAAATATGCTTTTATTATTTCTATTAATGTTTATTGGTGTGCAAATTTGTGTTTATTTGAATTACCTTGCATGAACAGCATAAGACTTGGCTATACCATTGTGTGAACCCGTCCATTATACTGGCATAAGTAAAGGACCATTCTGAACCCAACGGTTCGAGGTCTTCCCTTGCGAGGGGTGAGTGCGGCCTTAAATCGTTCCTAATTCACACTGGGTGGCGACTCATTTATTCTCCGGTTTAGTCCTCTGCGTGCTAATCCATACTCTCTACGGGTTACGAGCCCAATAGTGTCGTGGTCGCCGAACATCATATACATAGCGGTAAACCCCGCTTTACTCCTACAAGTAGTGAAGGCAATTAAGAGGAGTGTCCAATTGGTTTTGAGAAGGAAGGGAAAAATGAGAGCTTGTGGAAAGAAATGAGAAGGGGAGAGAGAGAGTTTGTCAACTCACGATTCTTTTCATTTTGTAGGTTCTTTATATAATGAATTCTTATCTTAATTACACCAGGAGTTAACACTGACATTTTCATCCATTGATATTGTTTCACGTGAGCTTGATGGTGATCAAATTGATTTCATTTTGCAGAGTAAATTGATAGGATCATGGCAGCTATTGGGATATTATGTTCATAAGAAGGTTCGTGGTACTTCTAGATTGGTTCTTACTGATTCAAAGGTGAATCATTCTCAAGCGAGGGGGAATGATGTAAATTCAAGGACAAATCTTCTTTAAAAAGAGGAGATGATGTGATCCGAGTTGTGCTTTCTTATTGGGAATCCACAAGGACATTCTATACCTCATATACATTCATCTTGCCGTCAATTAGGATTCATATGCATTAATTTTGGCATGTGGACTACTTCTTATATTATGTTGGGCTTCCAAGTACATAGGCTACATTAGCATATATACAATTCAAGGTGTGGGCTACATTTATCTATTTGGACTTTTTATTAGTTTCTCTTTTATTTATATACAAGGGCTGAACTTTATTTAATTAATCAAAGCCCAGGGTTTTATTTAATAATTTAGTTTATTTTTTAGACTAGGTAATGAGTATGTGGGCTCATTGGGCATGTTGGCCTATTAGATAATCCAAGTCAAGTACTAGGTTGGGCTTGTTAAGGCGTGACATTAGTTAATATTAGTTTATTGAGTCTAGTTCTAATTTAATTCATGTTTAACTGAATTTAATGTGTGTTTTAAGCCCAAAATGTGAATAGTAACTTATGATAGTTAGATTAGGGTTTTCTATATGTTAGTTTACTATTTAAGCAAAATTTATCATAATTTTTTGGAGAGCCTTTATTTTTGAAATTAATAATATTCAGAGATGAATTTCTCTAAACCTTGTTCTTGTTTGAGCATTAAAGACTTGTAAAGGAAGTTTCAAACTTTATGGCTTCTTCTTGCAAGCGAGATTCTTGAGGTATCATTCTTCAAAGAGTTTGCTCATCATCTTTATTGTTTTTTATGCGTACATACAATATTTTATGGGTTTAATAGGTTTCATCCCTGTGGGGTTATCTTCACCTATGGTGCCAATCACTTGACCAGACCCTGGTTGAATCAATACAGGCAGTAGCAGTAGCTTTCCTAGATTTTCGTACAACACATCTTCATACATTTGGACATAGAATCTAGTAATGTCCCAAGTGGGATAATTAAGGAACCTAACAGGACATGTATCGCGTTGATATCACATCAATTAGATCATTCAAGGTCATTAGGAATCCAACAGGACTCGCATAGTGTTAGATCATTGGGTAGCTGTGAAACACATTCTCGAGTATCTTAAGAGAACGAGGAACTATATGCTTGTATATTCTGGTGAGGATATGATCCTCAAAGGTATACATATTCTGATTTTCATAGAGATCTAGATTTTAGGAAATCAACATCCAGATCAGTGTTCACCATTGGTGGTGGAACCATAATATGGACGTGTATAAAACAATCTTGCATGACTGACTCTAACATGGAGGGTGAATGCATAGTAGCTTGTGAAGCAGCTAAGTAAACACTATGGCTCCATAAATTTTGGGAGATCTGGAAGTTATTCCAGATATGGATGAACCACTAACACTTTATAGTGATAATAGTAGTGTAGTGGCAAATTACAAAGAACCAAAAAGCCACAAGAGAGGGAAGCATATTTTAGGAGCGAAGCGGGGTTTATCGTTATGCCTATGATGCCGGCAAGCACAATATTGTTGGGTTCATAGCCCGTAGACAATACAGATAGCCCATAGGGACTACCCAGAGAATTATGGAGTCGTCACCTAGTATGAAACACTAGTAATGATTTAAGGCCGCACTACACCACTCGTAAGGGCCGACCTTAAATCCATTTGGGTTCGAAATGGTCTCTTACCGATGCCAGTATAATATTCAGGTTTGAAAGAGATATAGACATGTCTTGGACTGCAACATCATAAAATAACAATTTAAAGCATTCGTGGGCATAATCGTTTTTAATAATAAAATGATAAAATAGCAATATTGATAGTTATAAACATCGAGAAATTGTTAGAGCAATAGAAAAATACTAATTAAGTAGAATATAATACATATCTCACCGATTTGGCTTCAAAGAAGCTTGGTCGGACATATTTCGTATCCTTAATGTTTGGTTGGACTTATCTCAAGTCTGGCCGGATATGATGCGTAAACAAGAAAGACAAAAATGCATAACCATGCATAGCAACAATAATAACGAAGTAGTAATAACATAGAAATAATAAAAAGACTGTAAAATAGGAGCGAAGCAGGGTTTACTGCTACGTCTATGATGCTCGGCGACCACGACACTGTTGGGCTCGCAGCCCGTAGAGAGTACAGAGTAGCCCACGGGGGACTAAACAGGAGAATAAATGAGTCGCCACCCAGCGTGAACTGGGAAAACATTTAAGGCCGCACTCACCCCTCGCAAGGGAAGACCTCAAACCATTGGGTTCGGAATGGTCCCTTACTTATGCCAATATAATGGACGGGTTCACACAATGGAATAGCTAAGTCTTATGCAGTTCATGCAAGATAATTCAAATAAACACACAAATTTGCACACCCATAAACATTAATAGAAATAATAAAAGCATATTAAATGAAGAAGTACAAAATGCTATAACGAAAATTATAATAAACAATTCAAAAGCGGGAAAAACGTCAATAAACAGATAATAAAGAAAATGGGGTTTTGGCATGTGAATTTCATGGGATTTCAAATCTTGTTAAATTGGAAGGTGTTGATGAGGGGATTTTAGCATGTGAATTTCATGGGATTTTCTTTTACTTGGGAAGATTTGGGCGTGTGCATGGATGCCTTGGGCGTGCATGGTGGGCTTTGGGCATACATGGTGGGTCATGGGCCACGTGGGCTGAATGGGCTGCACGAGTTTTAGAGGTTTTTGGCCGAGGCTAAGGTTTGAAACAGAAATTGACTGAACGAATCTGAGGTTGGCTAGTGAGTCTGAATCCAATGAGGTGTTAAATTTAGGTGTTTTTCCTTCCAGCATTTGTTTCCTGTGACTTCCACAACTTTTCAGGTAGTGCCTCCATACGAGACTCATTATTGGGCTCATGCAAAAATGCAGTGTCTGCAGTCGCTTCCATTTTGATGGGGCCTGTGTAGTGTGTGACAGTGACAACCCTATCAAAGTCATGCATGTATTTTTGCTTACCTGGTTCATTGGCCGTTATCGGACTTACCTGTTGTTTCGCTGCTTTTGTGAGAGGCTTCGACTTCTGGGATTTGTTCCCGAACTGAGTTGAGTTGATGGCAAGGTGCTTTGACCCTTGGGTTTTGTTCCCGAACCACTGAGTGTGAGATGCTTTGATCTCTGGGATTTGTTCCCGAGCTGAGTTGAGTTGATGGCGAGGTGTTTTGTCCCCTGGTTTTTTTCCCGAACCACCGAGTGTGAGATGATTCGATCTTTGAGATTTGTTCCCGCAATGACTTGAGTTGATGGCGAGGTGCTTCGACCCCTGGGTTTTGTTCCTTAACCACCGAGTGTGAGATGTTTCGATCTCTGGGATTTGTTCCCAAAATGAGTTGAGTTGATGGTGAGTTGATTTGACCCATAGGGTTTTATTCCCGAACCACTGGGTGTGAGATGCTTTAATCTCTGGGATTCGTTCCCGAACTGAGTTGAGTTGATGGCGTGGTGCTTTAACCCTTGGGTTTTGTTCCCGAACCACCGAGTGTGAGATGCTTTGATCTATGGGATTTGTTCCCGAACTGAGTTGAACTGATGGCGAGGTGTTTTGACCCATAGGGTTTGTTCCCGAATCACCGAGTGTGAGATGCTTTTATCTCTGGGATTTGTTCTCGAACTGAGTTGAGTTGATGGTGAGGTGCTATGACCCCTGGGTTTTATTCCCGAACCACCGAGTGTGAGATCCTTTGATCTCTAGTATTTGTTCCCGAACTGAGTTGAGTTGATGGCGAGGTGCTTTGACCTTGGATCTTGTTCCCGAACCACCGAGTGTGAGATGCTTCGATCTCTGGGTCTTGTTCCCGAACAGAGTTGAGTTGATGGCGAGGTGCTTTGACCCATGGGTTTTGTTCCCGAACCACAGAGTGTGAGATGTTTCGATCTCTGGGTCTTTTTCCCGCACTGATGGGTGATGGCATTTTGGTCCACTTGCGTGACTTTTCGATCAACTGGGGTGTTTTTTCCTATGATGATTAGGTGCTTCGACCTCTGGGATTCATTCCCAAACTATTGATAATACGGGCCTCGATCTTGGGATTCGTTCCCAAAACTGTTGATAATGTGGGTGGTGAGGTACTTCGCCCCCTACTTGTCCTCATTCTCGAGGCGTTGCTCGTCTTCCCCACTTTTTCAAAGCCTGCGAATAAAAATTGTGTGTATGTGATATGTATGCATGGATGCATTCCCTATTCCGATGGGTTATGTCTTCCTTGCGCTAGAGGGTTTTCTCCGCCCCCTTTAGGAATCCTCTTGGCCTTTGGGCACCCCATTGGCCTGCTTACAGTTTCCTTCTGCCAATTCTCCTTCGGTGATCGCTCAGTTCTCTTTGGTGTCATGGCTCAAGGTCCCGTTGTATCCCTTATTCGCGGGGTGGTAGACTGGCCGCCCCCAGACCTGACTCAACTTTTTCTATTTGCTACCCGCTCCGGGTCAATATGGATTACGCCTTTGTGAAAGTGGCCTCATCCTTTTGGGATCATGTCTTTTGATTCCCTGATTTTGAAATATGCCATCTCCCTGAGGAGTATGCCGCTATTCTCGGCTTGCAGTTTTCTCTTACTACCATTTTCGGATACTGAAAATCATATCTTCTGATTCCAGAAGCTTTCCTTTGCTGTCTTAAGGATGCGGAAAAGGTACTGCCTTGTGCTTCATCCATTGAGTCACAAGTCTTTCCTATCTTTTGCCTATGTTGTCCTTTTAGATTTTCAACTTCGCGGACTGCTCTATTTTGCTTGAGTCGCCTTTCCAGTCTCGTGCATAACATAACATGCATGAGACTACCAACTGCTAAGACATATGAGATATATCTCATTTCCTCAACTTCTTAAGGTGTCTTATGAGACTGTTCCTTTCACAAATGAATTCCATATCGATAAGACAAATCGCCTTTCTTGGAATTCTGCATCCCAAATCACACAAGGATCTTATTAATGTAGGATCCTTGAGACATAACTAACAGTCGTTTCTTGCGATCTCGAAGAATTTGCATCCCAATGACATATTTGGCCTCTCCCAAATCTTACATTTAGAATTGGTTAGCTAGCCAGGTTTTCACGTCCAATAATATATTTACATCCTTCCCAAAGAGTAAAATATTATCGATGTATAAAATGAGAAAAACCACATTCCCATCAATGACACGCTTGTATACACAAGGCTCATCAACATTCTACTTAAAATCATAAGATTTGATCAAGATATTTGCTTGAGTCCATAAATGGACATTTGCAGCTTGCAAACCTTTTTCTCTTGAACTTGGGCTATGAACCCCTCTGGTTGTACCATTTAGATACACTCATCAAGATTGCCATTCAGGAATGCAGTCTTGACGTCCATTTGCCAAATCTCAAGTCATAATATGCGGCAATGGATAGAAGAGTGCGATTGGATTTGAGCATGGCTACTGGTGAGAAAGTTTCCTCATTGTCAACTCCTTCTTTCTGGGTATATCCCTTGGCCACTAGCCTAGCCTTGAAGGTCTGTACCTTCTGACTCGAGGTTCATAGACTGAGTCAGAATACATAGACTTCATCTTGAGGTTCATGGCTTGGAGCCATTCCTCTTTATCAGAATCATACATTGCACTACGATAGGTTAAGGGATCATCAATACCATTGTTGGAAGTGAAAAATTATGCCTCTCTAACTCATAGATAGCGATCAGGTTGTCATACAACCCTCCTACTGTAGCTAGGTGGTAGATCATTCCGACAAGCTTGTATCTGACGCTCAGATGTCGAAGGTGTTATGTGTTTGTCAAATATTATTAATGATGGTATGTTGGTCGAACCAGAAAGTAACTCCTCGAGTAACAACTTACTACGAGGTTTGATTTCCCTCATATAGTCATTCTCTAAAATGCAGTGTTTGTCGATACAAACACTTGTTATCTTCAGGTCTATAAAAGAATCCACCCTTAGTCTACTTAGGATAGCCTACAAATTGCACACCTGTGAGCGTTGCTTCAACTTATTAGTCTTATTCTTCAACACATGTGTTGGACACCCCCATATGCGGAAATATCATAAACTAGCTTTACGACCACTCCATAAATTTAAGGGAATCTTAAGAACAGACTTAGATGAACTACATTATTGATAGACATTGATGTTTATAATGATACCCCATGAACGAACTATGTAGTGAAGTATAACTAAAGATAGATCTTATAATGTCTAGTAGGGTCCGATTCTTCCTCTCTGTAACACCATTTTACTGTGGTGTTCCAGGTACTGTGAGCTGGGATAATATCCCATGTTAAACTAAGAATTCCTCGAAATCTCTATCAAGGTATTCTCCTCCACGATTCAATCATAGAGTTTGGATCGTCTTACCTAATTGGTTCTGAAGCTCAACATGATACTCTTTAAACTTTTCAAAAGTATCTGACTTGAGCTGCATTTGGTAAACATACCAATATCTTGAATAATCATCAATAAATGTTACAAAGTATTCATAACCACATCCGGCTCTTACATTCATCGGCCCACAAACGTCTAAATATATTAGCTTAAATGGTTGACTAGCTCTTATACCTTTTCCAATAAAAGGCGTTTTAGTTATCTTTCATTCTAAATAGATTAACAGATTGGTAAAGTTCTGAGCTTTAACTAGTTTAAGGCTCCGTTCTTTATCAACCTAACTATCCTATCAAGGCTAATATGACCAAGTCTAAGATGCCAAAGATATGTGTCATCGTGAGAAATCTTTTGTCGTTTTGTTCTAGGTTTCTTCAATCTTAAACATTTCAATATTTAGTAATGGTTTATATGTTAACAATCTTAACACATACAAATTATCTCCTAGTTTCCTTTGCATATAGGTAATTAATTTTTGAAATAATAACTATTATTATTAGATAAAATGGAAACCATCATGCAATAGTTTAGAAACAGAAATCAAATTCCTGTGACAAAATAGGAATAAACAACACTTTATTTAAATTCAAATAACTTTTATTTGAAAATTGAAAACTAATAACTCTCACTGCTTTTTATTGAAAAAACATCCACTATCCTGACTGTCATAGTAAAGTTACATTCAGCAAGGTCTTACATGTATCAAATAGTTGTACCCTTAGCCTTACTAGTGTTTTTTTCCTCTTCTTTGCAATTGTGAAAAACTCGGCAACACTTGCCTCTCAACTAAGCTTACGAGGATCCATCAGTATGGAACCCTAATGGGTGAGCTCATTTAGCAGTTGGGTTAAAGTAAAAGACAAATTGTTTATAACATAGTTTCTTTTAAACTACATGAAACTCTTCGAAAGAGTTTCCATAATCATGGTCACCTTGATTCGCTCGTCAATACGAGCGCCATGGGTTTTGACTGTATTGAGGTAGGTCATCATCCTCAAGACGTGCTCTTGGACTAATGTCTTTTCCTTCATCCTAGTAGTCATCGCTGAAACCATGGGCTCATGACGTTGATGCTCCGAAGACTAGCCCGAATATACCCTGTAATGACTCTATCATCTGAGATGTTGTAGCCATAGGCTCATACTTTGCAACAAGAACCTCAGACATCCCTACTAGCAAGTAGCAGCGGGCCTTCTCATTAGCCGCGACCCAATTTTGGTAGGCATCGCGTACAGTTGTGCCAGCATTTCTGGCCAGCTCGGGTGGAAATTCCTCCGTCAAGATAAACTTTAGGTCTTCACAGACTAGGATAATGTTCATGTTACTTTTCCATTCGAAATAATTTTCTCCAGTTAATTTTTCGTTAGAGAGAATGGAAATAATTGGAGAAACCATGACTGAAAAATAAAGTAAACATGCATTTAATATTCATTCATCGCATATTAAATTATCAAACATTTTGGCATAAAATTAAACATGATGCATGAACCATGAATAATGAATTAGAAACCTAAAATAATTACTATACCATGGAAATTTATCATCCCACAAATAAGTGCCGTCATAGGGTAGGTCAAGTATTTACATGATAGATCGAGACAATCTCGATTGATTGAAATATACGAGAATAACTCTTATTCCTATATTAACCAACCACTGTTTGATTTGATCAAGGAATTTTGATTAACATTTAATCATTCATTTGTGAGTGTGACCTGTTGTTTCGAAACCCTTGAACTTAACTAGTGAAGTGTCGTCGTAGGGTAGGTCAGTTCACCAGATACATCTAGAGTCTCTATCCTCTCGGAATCCAAACTTGATATTGACCCAAAATGGACATCATCCCTAGGGGGACAAAAACAAAGCCGTCTCAAGGCGTCTTTTGAATCTCACGTTTTTGGACTAATAACGGAGATTGCGGGATATACTGTCGTATATCCCTCTCTCACTCACTATTTTAAAATTAAGGTTTCTATTTTAAAAATATCTAATATTTTAATGTACTAGTGTGAATAAATTTATGGCGGCTAAATCATAACTTTTATATTACACTATTAGTGACCTTACCAATTTTAACTCTTAAAATTTTAACTCACTAATATCCATTAGTCTCTACTAATTATATTACTCAATTAAACTAATTTAATTGAGGTAGTTTTAGTGACGTATTATATTTTAACTCTTAAAATACTAGACCACTAAGAAGTTTAAAATTTTAAATTTCTAAATTGGTCAAAATTTTAATTAAACTATTTAATTAATTTAAATGTGTTATAAAATCCAATGGTATGTGGAGTTGTATTCCAAGTGCAGACCACACTCCCGTCCATTCGGAATCGGCTATGGAATTTACATTCGGGTTACATCCTATATACCGATGGAATTTATGATGCACTTATTAACCCCCTTATTTTAGATTTTCCAATTTTAAACTATAAAATAAATTAATCTAATAATCGTTTTTCATGCATACCATATTCTAAATTAACCATTTTAAATTATATAAAATCTTATTTTATGTCTAGAATATTTATGCATCCAAAACATGTTATGGCAAGTGAAAATGTAAGAGTATGCACCTTAAGCTATATGACATGTTATTCAAACATTTCAAATTAAACATACATATAATATAAAAAATAATTTTTCATTGACCAAGTCTTATTTTTCTATACTAATCTAATTAACACAAAAAATTCCCAAGACATTCCTTGGTCTTTAAATTCTTGCTCCATGGTGATGTTGGCTCTTTTTGCGACTTTGGTGCTCCAAATTATAAAAATTTTAAAATTTTATATAGGAAAATTATATTATAATATTTGTAAAGAATGGCCTTATAGCCTTACATCCCAAAACCAAAACCAACATAAAATAAGAGCCGGAAAAATTTACAACCAATGTAAAAATACATTCATCACATGAATCAACAATAACTATTTATCTTATGAATATTATTTTGTGTCTACATATCTAAACATGCATATTATTATTTATAACTCATATAAATAAATAAAAAATAATAACTTTAAATGAAAAAGTGAAGGGTTAAGAACACTTTTCAACCTCACTCTTGATGTCAATTTTAGGGAACGATTTCCCTCGCGTAACGGAAACACATTAGGCACCCGTGATAGGACTAGAAACATTTTTCTGCCCTTCTCTCATACTGAAATTTTGCTTATGTTTTTAACAAAATTTCAGCCCCGGAATAGCCCTCGAACAGCCCCCGAACAGCGGCGTAAATCTGGACTATTTTACACCCGAAATGGGCCCAGCTCACTGTCCAAATCAGCCCTTGCTTGCATCAATTACCACTAAGTTTTAGGTATGATTTTCCAGTTAAAATCAGCATCAACACAGTCCTAAAATACCCCTATATGTTTCCCAAAAAATATGGATCAAAATAAATTCGAACCGAGCCCCGTTACAAACTTTTTATGTGCGGCAGTGAGTAGAAAATTGCTCACTGCCATGTGATATATTAGATGGAGAAAATGGTGAGTTTTAGTTCAACACCAAATAGCTTTCCGTGTTATATCTCATTACAAACAGAAATAGGGTGGGCTATCCTCACAAACAAATCTCTAAACTATTTAGAGATTAAGTGTCACACTAGGTATTTTTGTTTTGGTTTTCTTTTGTCCTTTTCTTTTCCTCTTCTCAACACTTGAGAGAATTCTAAGAACAATAGAGATGGTGGCTAGGGTTGGAATGAGAGGCTTAGGCAAAAGAAAAAATATTATTTCCCTTTTATACCTAAGGTAATTAATTTCCAAAATCAAATAAACCCTTACCCTCCCCACTAGGTAATAATCGGCCATGTTAGGTTTTTTCAAAAAAAATTTGTAACATATAATTTACTTTCCATAAAGACAAAGATGTTACAAAATAATTATATTCTCACTTTTTTTAAAATGTGTAATTACCAAAATCAATCCAAGGGTTTTCAAAACCCCATAATTGGAAATTCCAAATTTAACCTTTATTAAATTATATATAATATAGTTTAATAACTTCTAATAAATAATTATCTCATAATCATTTATCATAAAAACCATATATTAAACTTTAATATATAGTTTCAAATGTGACAAAATAATATTATTAATCATATTGATAATATATATTATACATATGTGAGTATATAATTGGACTATCCAATTTTATTTAATATGCTATAGTATATCAAGCTAGCACAAGACCAAATGGACCTACGGTTCCGAGCTCTAATAATCCCGAAATATTAATTAAACTCTTAATTAATTATTCTGAATTACTAACTCCAAGTTATTCTATTAAAAACGCGAAGCTTCACTCTCGTTGTTGCAGATAGATAAATTAAGCCGAACCACGTCGGTGGCCATCGATATAGTCATTACATACAGATTGGCCCCACACGAGTATCTTGTAATTAGAGCCGGGTCATAATATCTGTTATACCCCTCTAATTATTTTTACCTTAAGTACCATTTATTTTCTAATGAAGGATTTATTCATAACCATTATGAATGTTAATCATTCTATTCGTAATAAAAAGACTCGAGCGCTCTAACTGTTCAAGTATCGAATCAACCCTTAAGGAAGATACTCATCTACTTCTCGCAAGAAGGAATGAACTCAATATATATGTAAAACTTCCCCATCTACACACCAAACCATATCCCCAAAGTACGTAGTTATTTGTCGGGATTGCTACACCAACCTCACCTTTGTAAATCAAAAGATATAGCCTGCCATGCTCATGTTCGTAGTACACTCAATATTAAGATCAATCTATATATGACCATCTAGTAGATCAAAATGATTTTTTATTTAACGGATATTATAAGAAACTAATTTCTATATGGGTCTAGTCCTATATGATCATATCATATTAGGTGTCTTCATTCTCATGTCTCCACATAGACGATCCTGGATCAAGGTCGCTATATAATTATAGAATGGACCGCAGCTATAGATTAACCACATACAACGTACCCATTTTGTTTGCGCTCTATGGACTATTTTAGATTACTAACTTTAGACTTAAATCCTATTATGTATGACACTCAAACTCTAAGTCTGAGGCACATGAGTAATCTAGAGTAAACAAGATAATTTACAATATGCGATATTAAACAAACACTTTGATAAATGATAATGGATCATTTTATTTCTTAAAATATAATTTTGTTTACATTACGTGAAGCTCTAGGGCATATATCCCAACACCATGTTGACAGGGTAGTGGGCCAGCCATTTTCCGATGGTATGGACCCCATAACAAGCGCCATTGCCAAGCCAGAATGAAATATATAAAAGCGCCACTGAAGGTCAAAAACATAAAATCATCAAGTATTGTGACGGAAACAGATTTTCGAGCGTCTCGAAGGAAATAGAGTTATACAAGTTAAAAATATTAAAATCATTTTCGAGCGCTGAGACGTAAACATATTATCAAGCACCTCGACAGAAATATATCGATAAATCTCAAAATATGAAAATATGAATCAAACGTTGAGGCATAAATATTTCTTTATTCTTTATAATCAAAATCAAAAATACCTGAAATCTTTTTTTTCTTTCTTCTTTCCTTTCATTTTTCTTTTCAAAACACTTTTATGCCTAAAATCAAATACCAAGTTTTCAAAACATAAATCAAAATATTCGTTCACAATTCAGACTATCAACATCATAGAATCTCTCGTACCTCAAAACACTTTGAATTCTCATTACTTACTTTTACATATACCTATATATACCACATACTTTTAACTTGTATACCTATACACATACATATATTCATAGTACACAAACATTTATAGATAATCCAAATCACTCATATCAATCAAAATCATAGCACATCATACCATATATCAGAAATCAATTCAAATTACAAAAATGAGACCTATATGATCTATACCTAATAGAAAAATTTCTTAGACGATCGGATACTCTGTAACTGCAGTCACCGACACCTAAACCTTGGCTCTGATACCACAACCGTAACACCCCGCCAGAGATAAGGTGCTGCCGATAGGAGACGGGATTAACCCATCTCCATAAGCCTATAAATTTACAGAAAATCGGGTATGATGTATCCTAAAACTGGACAAGCCGGATCACAGTCCAGCATTAAATCGAAACCTAAGAAAGACATCAAACATACAGAGGACCTCAGGTCCACACAAAATATATCAAAATCAAAATCAACACTTAAGGTCCCCATGCCCACAACATCATTACAAATCAAAAAGTTTATTTAATGAATACAAACAGCGTGCCCAGCACGACAAATAATATAATAACCATTAATCTTAAACCTCTAACATTTTTTCCCAAGAATCGAGATTGGGTGACTGCAGTTTGAGTAAGTTGCCAAAGTGGGTGACTGATCAAGTTGCCAGCCTGCAAAACTAACAATGGTAGTGGCGTGAGTTATAGAAATCTAATAAGTAACCACACGCACAAACGAACAAGTTTGAAACTTTATAGACAATACTTATGAACATATATACATATTCACAGTTATTTATTAGAAAACATTTAACTTATACTGTTCTTTTTACTTCAGGAAACACAGGTTTATGAGACGTACCTGAATAGAATCAAAACAACTTACATACATACCTCCTCGAACATTAAAATGTCAAATCATGCATAATCCAAAGTACATAGCTTATGCAAGCTTCCAAATTCTCTACATTACGAACATGTCATAACCGTTAAGAGTAAAAAATACTACACATACTCATTCAATCGGAATTTCATATGATCAAATTTAAGCTTTACTTTCCGAATACATATGACATGCTTATGTTAATGTTGATATGACGTTTTGGCGTGGCCGAAATAACCATTAGAAACACCCAAAGCATGGTGTCTAGGAATGCCCAAATCTGGCCTAACCAATTATTATCAATCTTACATGTCCATTATCCTTACAATAAAAGTTTACACTACATCACATACACATGCATGTCAGACTTATTACTTCAAGTTTCCTTACCTACAACTAATAAAGCAATCACTATAACGCATTATTTTGATACATCTACATACTTACACCACCAACATCAAAATCTTTCATTAGTCTACATCTTTGACCAAATCACTACACTCGTAACTTAGAAACTTTTCAGTATATTTAACTTCGACTCGTGCTAATACACCTAAAGACTCATGGTATTATTATTATCAACACACACATCAAGTTATCAACACAAAAATAAAATTATCACAAAACTTTCATCATTATAAGCATATTAAGCCAACGTAGAAAATGAATGGATCTTAATGTTCTCAACATACATCATCACAAAAATCATGCAATACATCTATTCAAGCTAATTTGATTACAATTTCAATCTGGAAATCAAAACCTAAAACCCACACAAGAAATTTAATTCGGCCAAATCAAAGAGCTTACCACTTTGAATTCTCATCATAATATCACCCAACACATAATGTAGTATCACTCAAATACAAAAATCAATATCATTCATAAATAAAAATAACAAAAATAACTCTCTATCAATGTCATAACATATACATGATTCATATTTAAACTAACTCAATTACCAATACCTACTTAGCCTAGCCTTACTCTAAAAGCCTTTACATATTTACCACATCACAATAAATATTACAAACATAACTAATCATCATTTTATTTTAAATACCAAACTCAAGATAGTAAGATTCCCAATCTACAATATTCATTAAGTCATTATCAACACAACATACTCAATTTACATCTCACACAATCTAAACTCATGTCAATACATTCCTAAGCATGAACCATAACAATTCTTCATCAAAAATCACAAACTCAATCATTTCGCACATAAAAATGTATTCAGCCATACCCTTAAATTAATAAACTTGAAGGTTTCAATTACTACATAAATTTTCTCAACACAAGTCAATAGAACTCATACTAAAGCATCAGTAAATATATGAATCACAATAATTTATCAACACAAGAACAAAACTCAACCCCCTAATCACAAGCATAATTTAGAAAAAAGTGCCTACTAACTATCCTTAAAATTTACCCATCAATACACAAACACAACTCACTTTCTAATACCTAAACATACATGAATCATTGCCCAAACAAAAACATTTAAACCTTCATCATGCTTGCCAAATTCGGCCAGCCCCTAGGTATGGGGAAAATTGGGCATTTTCAAAATAAGACATAACCCATGCTTATTTCATCACCAAATACATAAATCATCATTACCCGTCAAAAAAAGAAAGCAAAAACAACCCCCACACTACTGTTTACATTCGGCCCCCACCAAATGCAAGATAATGCTTGTTAGTAACTCAAATAAGGCTTAAAATACATCAATGGAGTTCTAAGGCCCAAGGGCGAATTTAGGGGCTTTGTGTAATCAAATTTAAAACTGAAAAATAAGAAGTGGGAAGAAGAAAGAAAGCTTATCATGTTTGGAAATGAGCATGAATGCTTCAAAATGCTTGTGAAAATGAAAAAGATTGAAGGATAAAAAATGGTGGGGGTGCGGGAAAGGCTTCTTCCACGTTTTTGGAAGCATAAGAACATGAATGAATAGTGTTCTTTTTATAAAAGAGTGTTGATTTTTTTGGATTAAAAGAAGTGGCTCACCTTTTGCTGCATGTACAACTAATTTCAAAGTTCATAGTTACTATTCATATAAATTTTAAACTATATTTTAGGCTAGATTATGCTCATAATTTGGGAAAATCTTCAACATGCAAGTTGTAGAAATTGGTCTAAGCTTTCTGACGATATAAAGCTCACTGAAATTGGACATCGTAGGAAAAAGTTACAACTGAAATATCGAAGACTATCTGAATCGACTTAAAATTTAAATATACAACGAAACTAAAAAATTTTCACTTCGTGTTTCTAAAATAATTTATATATGTAATAACATGCTAAAGATGTATGTTTGAATGGTTAAAGATATCACGCAACATATAAATAAATTTCATAATTGTACCATGAAAACCGGGTTGTTACATATATGTACTATATTTGAAATTTATTCTTGTTTATTTGTGATGTTTATGGCTGCTAACTGATTTTTATAACTCACACCATATCAGTTTGATAATTTTGTAGGTTGGCAATCAGATCGGTCAGCCATTATGTTTTGGATGTTTAAGCTCGAGACGAGAGACCACTTAAGTTGTAGTCACCCATTCTAATGTCCTGGGGAATGTAATTATGTATAGGAGTCGGTATCTCTATTTTATGTGTTGTATCATCCAACGCACGTTGTTATTTATATGTAAATAAAAATTTTGAATTGCATTTGTGATTGCATTTGTTATTTATATTTTAGGCTAGCTTCTGCTCAGAATTTGGGAAACTCTTCAACGTGGAAGCTGTAGAAATTGGTCTAAGCTTTCTGACGATATAAAATTCACTGAAATCAGATATTGTATGAAAAAGTTACAATTGAAATATTGAAGACTATCCGTATAGAGTTAAAATTTAAAGGTACAACGAAACTGAAAAATTTTCACTTTGTGTTTCTAAAGTAATTTATATACGTAATAACATGCTAAAGATGCACGTTTGAATGCTTAAATATGTCACACAATACATAAATAAATTTCATAATTGTGCCATGAAAACCGGGCTGTTACATATATGTACTATATTTTAAATTTATTCTTGTTTATTTGTGATGTGTATGGCTGCTAACTGAGTTTTATAACTCACACCACATCAGTTTGATAGTTTTGTAGGTTGGCAACTAGATCGGTCAGCCATCATGTTTTGGATGCTTAAGCTCGAGACGAGAGATGACTTAAGTTGCAGTCACCCATTCTAATGTCCTGGGGAATGTAATTGTCTATAGAAGTCGGTATCTTTGTTTTGTGTGTTGTATCATCCAATGCACGTTGTTATTTATATGTAAATAAAAATTTTGAATTGCATTTGTGATTGTGGCACATAGCCCGTAGGAATTGAAGATGAGATTTGATTTGACATGGGTTCAACCAGAGGTCCCTTTTTGTATATGATGTTCATTGCAGGTCATTTTGATGTTAGACTTTGTTCTAGGGTGTCCAAATTTATGATGTATCATGTCCGTTTTCCGTTAGGACTGAGGCTCAGGGAGATTGAGTTATTTATGTCTCATGCCGGTAACATCCTACGTGTGATGGGATGTTACAATTATGTATGTATGGAGGTTCCCAACATACTTTTCAACTTTTATTTCATTACTTCCCATATAACTTCTCCATTCCCTGGTTTCAGGATGAAGTTGTTCCAACCATAGTTTGGATGCCTTACTGTTGGGAAGTTCCAATGAGTGTTGCATACGCGATTGTATCCACCCAAGCTCCTAAATCAATTGTTATTTCAGGTTGTTTCCCTTCCAGTTTCTGAATCCGGTCTATTATTGCTTGATTTTCTTTCACTAATTCCTTTAACTTTTTGAGAATTCTCTGAAGTTGTTGTTATATAGTTGGTTTACCCCCGAAGATTGAAGTATCACGAAATCAGTCTATTGGGACTGAGTGGTGACTGGGACTGGAGTTTGGTATTTTCTGTCAACATGTTCTTTCTAGCATATTTAGGTCTCAACTTTTTCTTTCAACACAAATATTTGAAGTGTTAATTGCTCAAAGGACTTTTCGGTGAGGGTGTCATGGCGATCATCACACAAATGTTGTGTGGATACATAATTTTAAAGAATTATTATATTTCGAATATATATATATATATATATCTTTTCTTTATCTCCTTAGATGTATACCACAACATGCCATAATAAAAATTATCAAAAAAAATATTGACTTGCTAAAAATGAAGGGAAAACGGTTTAGGCACCCGGATCGGACTTGAAAATTTTTTCTGCCTTTCCCTTTAAGTTGCCGAATGTGACCAGCAATACCACTGAAATTTTGCTATTGTTTTGAACAAAATTTCAGCCCCGAAATAGTCCCGGAACAGCCCCGAATAGCAGTGCGAAAATCGGACTGTTTTGGACACAAAATGCGCCCAAACCACAACCAAAACAGTCCACTATTTCCGTGAACTGCAGTGACGTTTTCAGGTCTGATTTTTCAAAGAAAAACAGTCTCAGAATAATCTCAAAAGTCCCTTATGTGTTTCCCAAAAATTCCGGATTGATTCGAGATCAAACTGAGCCCTGAAACACTCAAACTAGTTCTCGGCAGTGGGCAGAAATTCACCCCACTGCCGTGAGTCTAAGGAGAAGAAAATGAGATGAATAAATATTGGTTCAACACCACAAAGTCTTCCGAGCTATGTCTCACAACCAACGGAAAGTAGGGTGGGTTACACTCACAAGATAAATCCCTAAACTATTTAGTAAATTAATGTCACACAAGATTTTTATTTATTTTTATTCTTGTTCTTCCTTTTGTTTTCTCAATACTTGAGAGAGTTTGAAGAAGAAGAAGAACGTGGTGGCTAAGGTTCTAAAAATTAGATTAGCCAAAAAGAAAATCCAATTTTCTTTTTATACTTAGGGTTATTAATTTTAAAAATGAACAAATCCTTCCCCTCCCCTTCTAATGCAAGTTCCGGCCAAGGCATGGATTTTTTTTTTTAATTTTGTAACATCTAATTCAATTACCATAATGGAAAAGATGTTACAAAAAATAAAAGGTTAATGCCTTTAAAATTTGTAACTTCCAAATTAAAACCAAGAGTTATGCAACCTAGCATAACTCACCAAGGGTTTTCCAAATTTAATGCAAGAGTTTTGCAACCTAGCATAACTCATCAAGGGTTTCCAAAACCCAAGATTTGGAAATTCCAAATTTGGCCTTATTAAATTATATCATATATAATTTAATATTATGCATTCAATAATTATCATATAATTATTAAAATCATATATTAACTTTTAATATATAGTTTCAAGTGTGACAAAATATTATTATATTAATAATATTTATACATATGTGAGCATATAATTGGACTATTCAATTATACTAAATCTGATAAAGTATATTGAGCTAGCACAAGGACCAAATGGACCTACAGTTCCGAGCTCCAATAATCTCGAAATATTAATTAAGCTCTTAATTGAATATTCTGAATTATTAACTCCGGGTTATTCCACTAAAAACCTGAAGCTGCACTCTCATTACCGCAGATGGTATATTAAGCCGAACCAAGTCGGTGTCCATCGATATAGTCACTACATATAGATTAACCCTTCACGAGTATCTCGTAATTAGAGTCGGGTCATAATGTCCGTTATACCCCTCTAATTATTTTTACCTTAAGTACCATTGATTCTCTAATGAACGATTTATTCATAACCATTATGAATTTTAATCTTTCTATTCGTAATAGAAAGACTTGAGCGCTCTAACCGTTCAAGTACCGAATCAACCCTTAAGAAAGATACTCCTCTACTTCTCGCAAGAAGGAGTGAACTCCATGTCTATGTAAAACGTCTCTAGTTACACACCAGACTATGTACCCAAAGTACGTAGCTATTGGTCGGGACTGCTACACCAACCTCACCTTTGTAAATCAAAGGAGATAGCCTGTCATGAAAGAGTTCGTAGTACACTCAAGATTAAGATCAATCCATATATAACCATCTAGTAGATCGAAATGATTTTCTTTGTTTAACAGATATTATAAGAAAGTCATTTCCATCTGGGTTCAGTCCTATATGATCACATCATACAATGTGCCTCCATTCTCATGTCTCTACATGGACGATCCCAGATCAAGGTCGCCATATAAATATAGAATGAACCGCAGCTATAGATAAACCACAAACCAAGTACCTGCTTTGTTTGCTCTCTATGGACTATTTAAGACTACTAACTTCAGACTTAAATCCTCTTATGTATGACACTCATACACTAAGTCTGAAGGCACATAAGTAATCTAAGGTAATCAAGATAATTTATAATATGCGAAATTAAAACAAACACTTTGATAAATAAATAATGCATCATTTTATTTCAAAATATATAAAACCGTTTACATTACATGTAACTATAGGGCATACATCCCAACAATCTCCCACTTATACTATAGAAAATGGGACATGTTACGTAATACTAGACCATCTAGGTGACCTTCAAACACTTTAGTCGACAAGGTCCTAGTAAACGGATCAACCAGGTTCTCTTCGGATGCAATCTTTGTGACAGTAACGTCTCATGTCTGCACTATCTCCCTGATGAGATGATATTTCCTCTCTATATGCTTTCCCCTCTTGTGGCTTCTTGGTTCTTTTGAATTCGCCACTGCACCACTATTATCGTAATAAAGTGTGAGTGGTTTATCCATATATGGAACAACTTCCAGATCTCCCAAGAATTTACGGAGCCAGACTGTTTCCTTAGCTGCTACATATTCAGCCTCCATGGTGGAGTGTGCAATGCAAGATTGCTTTATACTCCGCCATAATATAGCCCCACCACCTAGGGTAAACACTGATCCAGATGTTGATTTCCTAGAATCGACATCTGTCTGAAAATCAGAGTCTGTATATCCCCTTAGGATCATATCCTCACCGGAATATACAAGCATATAATCTCTCGTTCTCTTAAGATACTTAAGTATGTGTTTCACAGCCACCCAGTGATCCAATCCTGGGTTCGACTGAAACCTACTGACTACTCCCACTGCAAAACAGATGTCTGGTCTCGTGCATAACATAGCATACATGAGACTACCAACTGCTAAGGCATATGGGATATGTTTCATTTCCTCAACATCTTGAGGTGTCTTAGGAGACTGTTTCTTTGAAAATTAATTTCATACCGATAAGGCAGATTGCCTTTCTTAGAATTCTGCATCCCAAATCGCACAAGGATCTTGTCGATATAGGATGCCTGAGACATAGCTAACAGTCATTTCTTACGATCCCGAAGTATCTGAATCCCAAGAAAAAAAATGGCCTCACCCAAATCTTTCATTTGGAATTGGTTAACTAGCCATGTTTTCACATCCGATAATATCCTTACATCATTCCCAATGAGTAAAATATCATTGACGTATAAAACAAGAAAAACCACATTCCCATCAATGATGCGCTTGTATACACAAGGCTCATCAACATTCTGCTCAAAATAATAAGACATGATCGTGGTATCAAATCTTATATTCCAAGATCGAGATGCCTGCTTAAGTCCATGAATGGACCTTTGCAGCTTGCAAACCTTTTGCTCTTGACCTTGAGCTATGAACCCATCTGGTTGTATCATATAGATACTCTCATCAAGATTGCTATTCAAGAATGCAATCTTGATGTCCATTTGCCAAATTTCATAGTCATAATATGGGTCAATAGATAGAAGAGTGCGGATGGATTTTACCATGGCAACTGGCGAGAAAGTTTCCTCATAGTCAACTCCCTCTTTCTGGGTATAACCCTTGGCCATTAGCCTAGCCTTGAAGGTCTGTACCTTCCCATCTGATCCCCTCTTTCTTTTATAGATCCACTTCTAACCTATGAGTTTCACCCCCATCAGGTTGGTCTACAAATTCCCAGAATGAGTTGGAGTACATAGACTCCATCTCTAGGTTCATGGATTTGAGTCATTCCTCGTTATCAGAATCATCCATTGCACTACGAAAGGTGAATGGATCATCTATACCATCATTGGATGCGACAACCTGTGCCTCTCCAACCCCAAGGTAGCGATCAGGTTGTCATACAACCATCCCACTACGTCTAAGTTGTAGATCATTCTAACGAACTTGCATATGATGCTCAGATGTCGAAGGTGCTATGTATTTTCAACTGTCATTGACGATGATGTGCTAGTCGAACCAGAAAGTAACTCCTCGAGTAACACTTTAAATCGAGGTTTAAACTCCCTCATATAGTGCTCTAGAAATGTAGCATTTGTCGATAGAAACACTTTGTTATCTTCGGGACTATAAAATAATCCACCCCTAGTCTCCTTAGGATAGCCAACAAATATGCACACCTGAGAACGTGGTTCCAAATTTGTAGTCTTATTCTTCAGAACATGTGCTGGACACCCCCAAATGCAGAAATGTCGCGAACTATTTTTACGACCAATCCACAACTCTAAGGGAGTCTTAGGAATATACTTAGTGGAACTACATTAAGGATATGCATTGCAGTTGGTAACGCATATCCCCAGAATGAACTAGGTAGTGAGCTATAACCAAACATAGATCTCTTCATGTCTAATAGGGTTCGATTTCTCCTTTCTGCAACACTATTTTACTGTGGTATTCCAGGTCCTGTGAGCTGGGTTATTATCCTATGTTCAACCAAGAATTCCTCGAAATCTCTGTCAAGGTATTCTCTTCCACGATCTGATCGTGGAGTCTTGATTGTTTTACCTAACTGGTTCTCAACCTCAGCACGATACTCTTTGAACTTTTCAAAAGTATATGACTTGTGTTGCATTAGGTAAACATACACATATCTAGAATAATCATTAATGAATGTGACGAAGTATTCATAACCACCTCGGGCTCTTACATTCATCGGTCCGCAAACGTCCGAATGTATTAGCTCAAGTGGTTGACTAGCTCTTATACCTTTTCCAGTAAAAGGTCTCTTAGTCATTTTTCTTTCTAAACAGGATTCACAAACTGGTAAAGTTCTGAGCTTTAACTGGTTTAAGGCTATGTTCTTTATCAATCTGTCTATCTGGTCAAGGTTGATATGATCAAGTCTAAGATGCCACAGATATGTGTCATCATGAGAAATCTTTTTCCGTTTAGTTTTAGGTTTCTCAACCTTAAATATTTCAGTGTTGAGCAGTGGGTTATATGTTAACAATCTTAACAATATAAGTTATCTCCTAATTTCCTTTGCATATAAGTAATCCATTTTAAAATAACAACTATTATTATTAGATAAAATGGAAACCATCATGCAATAGTTTGAAACAGAAATCAAATTTCTGTGAGAAAATAGGAATAAACAACACATTGTTTAAATTCAAATAACTTTTATTTGAAAATTGAAAACTGATAACTTCCACTGTTTTACTTAAACAACATCCCTTGTCCCAACTATCATAGTAAAGTCACCTTTAATAAGGTGTTTACTTATATCAAGTAGCTGTACTATTAGCCTTAGCATTCTCAGTTCATTTCTTCTTCATCTTTGCAGATTTTGAAGACTTGGCAATATTTGCCTCAGTACTGGACTTACGAGGATCCACAAGCATGGACTCATATAGGTGAGCTCATTAAGCAGATAGGTCAAAATAAAAGTCAACTTGTTCATAACATAATTGCTTTTAAACTACAGGAAACTCTTCAGAAGAGTTTCCATTATCATGGTCATCTGGCTAGACTCGTCAATACGAACTCCATGGGTTTTAGCAGTGTTGAGATAGTTCATCATCCTCAAGATGTGCTCTCAGACTGATGTCGCATCCTTCATCCTAGCAGTCATCGCTGAGACCATGGCCTCATGACGTTGATGCTCTGAAGGTTGCCCGAACATGCCCTGCAATGACTCCATCATTTGAGATGTTGATGGCATAGGTTCATGCCTTACAGCAAGAACCTCAGACATCCCTGCTAGCAAGTAGCAGCGGGCTTTCTCATTAGCTGCGACCCATTTTTGGTAGGCATCGCGCACAGCTTGGCTAGCATTTCTGGACGGCTCGGGAGGACACTCCTCCGTCAGGACAAACTTTAGGTCTTCGCAGACCAATATAGCGTTCATGTTACTTTTCCAATTAACATAATTTTCTCCCGTTAATTTATCATTTGAGAGTATGGAAATAATCAGAGAAACCATGGTCGAAAAATAAAATAAACATGCATTTAACATTCATTCATCGCATATTAAAATCATCAAAAAAATTTGGCATAAAATTAAACATGATGCATGAACCATGAATAACGAATAAGAAACCTAAGCGAATTACTATGCCACATAAATCTAGCATCCCACAAGTAAGTGCCGACGTAGGGTAGGTCAAGTACTTGCATGATAGATCGAGACAATCTCAGTCGATTAATATATACGAGAATAACTCTTATTCCTGTATTAACCAACTACCGTTTGATTCGATCAAAGAATTTTATCAACAATTAATTATTCCTTTGTGATTGTGACCCCCAATTTCGGGATCCTTGGACTTAACAAGTGAAGTGACGCCGTATGGTAGGTCAGTTCACAAGATACATCTAGAATCCCTATCCTTTCGGAATTCAAACCTGATATTGACCCAAAATGGACACAAAAGCAAAGCCGTTTCGAGACGCCTTTTGAATCTCACATTTTCGGACTAACAACGGAGATCGGGGGATATACTGTCGTATATCCTTCTCCCACTCACTATTTTAAATTTAAGGTTTCTATTTATAAAATATCTAATATTTTATTTTAACTACTGTGAATAAATTTGTGGTGGCTAAATCATAACTCTTATTTACACTAGTATACTATTAGTGACCTAACCAATTTTAACTCTTAAAAATTATATCACTAATTTCCATTAGTCTCTACTAATTATATTACTCAATTAAATTAATTTAATTAGAGTGATATTAGTGACCTATTATATTTTATCTTTTAAAATACTAGAACACTAATAGGTTTAAAAAATTAGAATTCTAAAATAGTCAAGATTTATATTAAACTATTTTATTAATCTTAGTGCGTTATAAAATCCAATGGTACGTGGAATTATATCCCGAGTGCATGCCATATTACCGTTCATTCGGATTCGGCTATGGAATTTATGTCTGGATTTCCATCATATATACCAATGGAAATTATTATGCACTTATTAAAGCCAATATATTAGAATTCAAATTTTAAACCATAAAACCAATTAATCCAATTAATTATTTTTCCATGCTTATCATATGCTTACATCCCAAAATCAAAAACCAACAAAAAAATTAAGAGGCGGAAAAATTTACGACAAATGCAAAATTCATTCATCACATGAAAAACAATAGCCATTCATCACATGAATATTATTTTGTGCCTACTCATCTAAACATGCATATCAATATTTATAACTAATATAAATATATAAAAACGGTAACTTTAAATGAAAAAGTGAAGGGTTATGAACACTTTTCAACCTTGCTCTCGATGCCAATTTTAGGAAACGCTTTCCTTGCGCAGCGGAAACGGTTTAGGCACTCGAATCGGACTTGAAAAAATTTTATGCCCTTCCCTTTAAGTTGTCGAATGTGACAAGCAGTACCTCTGAAATTTTACTACTGTTTTGAACAAAATTTCAGCCCCGAAACAGTCCCGGAACAGTGCCCGAACAGACCCGAACAGCAGTGCAAAAATCGGACTGTTTTGGACACAAAATGCTCCCAAACCACAACCAAAACAGTCCACTATTTCTGTGAACTACAGTGACGTTTTCAGGTCTGATTTTTCAAAGAAAAACTGTCCCAACACAATCCCAAAAGTCCCTTATGTGTTTCCCAAAAATTCTGGATTGATACAAGATCAAATTGAGCCAAGAAACACCCAAACTAGTGCTTGGCAGTGGGCAGAAATTCACCCCACTGTCGTGAGTCTAAGGAGAAGAAAATGAGATGAATAAATATTGGTTCAACACCACAAAGTCTTCCGAGCTATGTCTCACAACCAACGGAAAGTAGGGTGGGCTACACTCACAAGATAAATCCCTAAACTATTTAGAGATTAATGTCACACAAGATTTTTATTTATTTTTATTCTTGTTCTTCCTTTTGTTTTCTCAACACTTGAGAGAGTTTGAAGAAGAAGAAGGTGGTGGCTAGGGTTCTAAAAATTAGATTAGCCAAAAAGAAAATCCAATTTTCTTTTTATACTTAGGGTTATTAATTTTCAAAATTAACAAACCCTTCCCCTCCCCTCCTAATGCAAGTTTCGGCCAAGGCATTGTTTTTTTTTTTTAATTTTGTAACATCTAATTCTATTACCATAATGGAAAAGATGTTACAAAAAATAAAAGGTTAATGCCTTTAAAATTTATAACTTCCAAATTAAAACCAAGAGTTATGCAACCTAGCATAACTCACCAAGGGTTTTCCAAATTTAATGCAAGATTTTTGCTACCTAGCATAACTCATCAACGGTTTCCAAAACCCAAGATTTAGAAATTCCAAATTTGGCCTTATTAAATTATATCATATAAAATTTAATATTATGCATTCAATAATTATCATATAATTATTAAAATCATATATTAACTTTTAATATATAATTTCAAGTGTGACAAAATATTATTAATCATATTAATAATATTTATACATGTGTGAGTATATAATTGGACTATCCAATTATACTAAATCCGCTAAAGTATATTGAGCTAGCACGGGGACGAAATGGACCTACGGTTCCGAGCTCCAATAATCTCGAAATATTAATTAAGCTCTTATTTGAATATTCCGAATTAGTAACTCCGGGTTATTCCACTAAAAACCCGAAGCTGCACTCTCGTTACCGCAGATGGTATATTAAGCCGAACCAAGTCAGTGTCCATTCATATAGTCACTACATATAGATTAACCCTTCACAATTATCTCGTAATTAGAGTCAGGTCATAATGTCTGTTATACCTCTCTAATTATTTTTACCTTAAGTACCATTGATTCTCTAATGAACTATTTATTCATAACCATTATGAATTTTAATCTTTCTATTCGTAATAGAAAGAATTGAGCACTCTAACCATTCAACTACCGAATCAATCCTTAAGAAAGATACTCCTCTAGTTCTCGCAAGAAGGAGTGAACTCCATGTCTATGTAAAATATCCCCAGCTACATACCAGACCATGACCCCAAAGTACGTAGCTATTGGTCGGGACTGCTACACCAACCTCACCTTTGTAAATCAAAGGATATAGTCTGCCATGCAGGAGTTCGCAGTACACTCGAGGTTAAGATCAATCCATATATGACCATCTAATAGATTGAAAAGATTTTATTTGTTTAACGGATATTATAAGAAAGTCATTTCCATCTGGGTCCAGTCCTATATGATCACATCATATAAGGTGCCTTCATTCTCATGTCTCTACATGGACGATCCCGGATCAAGGTCACCATACAAATATAAAATGGACCGCAGCTATAGATAATCCACAAACAAAGTACCTGCTTTGTTTGCTCTCTATGGACTATTTAAGATTACTAACTTCAGTCTTAAATCCTCTTATGTATGACACGCATACACTAAGTCTGAAGGCACATAAGTAATCTAGGGTAATCAAGATAATTTATAATATGCGAAATTAATAAAACACTTTGATAAATGAATAATGCATCTTTTATTTCAAAACATATAAAACCGTTTACATTACATGTAGCTCTATGGCATATATCCCAACAAATGCATGTATACAATTTCCAAATTAATATTTTATGCATGTTGAGAATATTCATTTTCTTATACATGAATTTGCATCTCAATATGTCATTTTATACTTTTTGAAATACAAGCATGTGTTGAGAGTTGGCATTGTGAGCTCGTTCCTCTTCATTTGCTCAATCAGCACACCCAGACATGTTGTAGGCTATTGGCATGTGAGGTGGTACTCAAGTATAATGAGTCACATGCATTAATGACTTTATATTTTTCATGTTAACCAATTCCTAAATACAAACGTATTGAGTAAATTAAGTTTTTGCATGCATGTATTTTGTATAAATAACATACATTTACTCTAAAATATTTAATTCTACGTAATAATTCATACATGCTCGTTCATAATTTAGCATTTTACTAATTAAATTTAGGAAATAATAACATGGAAAGCATGTGTTCTCCCCATAGATGGAGCAAAAAATGAGAGACTTGTTACCTTCAAGAATAGTGGGTTTTGAGCTTATTGGTCTTATTCTTAATTGGCCTTAATTTGGCCTGATTATTGGGACACTTACTCTGTAATAGATATTGATATTCTGGGAATGAAATTGAATGTCATGTACGTTAACACTCCAACGCTCAAGTCAGATTTTCCATCAATTATTAAGGGTTGTTTTAAAAGTAAATATTACTTAAACAATCAACGTCTTTTACTTAAACAATCAACGTCTTTTTTTTCTTTCTTTCTTTTTTTTTTTGGTAAAAGATGTTCTCAAAGAATATTTTATAGCTTCATTAACCAAATTCTTTCTCTGATCTAACATCATTGCTCTTATAGTTCCATAATTCCACAATGAGTTATGGGTTAATGATGTTTAGACACTTGGAGTGTTGACGTTGGGTACATATTTGGGGTGTCATGCTCTATTTTTGTATGTTTAGTTTAGTTAAATATGATTATGTCACTAATTCCATATGTCAATCAATGTGTTTGCATGTTAAGATAAGTACCTTGTAATTAAACTCTACTAATTTATGTATTCAAGAATGTTACTTAGGTTTTGCAAAAGATTTTCGATTTTTCGATGGATTCATTCTAAAGTTAGTTTGCTCTAGAGAATTATCATTCCGGATCTCCGAAATTAAACCTCTCCAAAGTGAAAATTTTCTAGAGGATATTTAGTCACACGATTATTATGTGACTCTCAACAGTAATATTCTGGAAGAATGATAAGCGGAAAATATATCAATATTTACTGCTCCTTTTACTTAATATTTTGTATAGTTTCTTGAGATTTGTGAATATTTTGATGTGTTTTGTGTATTTTGTAGATAAATAAGGTTTCAAGACTTACTCGAATCAAATCAAGGCCAAAACAGAGAAAAAATGGACAAAAGGGCAAAATTGTCCTTCCAAGCGTCGCGACGTGCATGTTCTCTGTGTCGCGATGCGCCACAGTCACTGTTCTGCCGACACTTATCATCATGACGTCAGCCAAATAATTCAACCTGCCGACACCAAGCCCCATTGCTTACGTTAGCATGATGTCAGAGTTACAACGCGCACAACTTCACCCATCGCGACACCGAGCCAATAATTCTGCCGACAGCCACGTGTCATCATCTCATGAAATCCGCGTACATGTGTCGAAGATCTACGGCGCGTCACGATGCGTAAGAATTCACGCATCGCGACGCGCAGGACCAAATTTTACCTATAAATTGAGGTCGAATTCATTTGGAAAATTCATAACTTCTTCTGGAGATTTCCATAAGAATACTAAGAAGATTGTATCTTGTTTGTTTATTTACAGCTTTCTTGTATTTAATTTTTATCTTATGCAATAGATCTTTCTTTATTTTACTTTTCAGTATGAGGAGGTAACTCCCCTCTGTTGGGGTGAAAGGTAAAGATTTTCTTACTAATATTTAGATTAATCTACCTTAATTATAATATATAAATTATTTTAAAACCTGACTTAATGGGATACTGCCTTTATGGTCGGTTGGACTTAATTAAATTGATTTTAACCTGACTTAATGGGATACCGCCTTTATGGTCGGTTGGAATTAATCTAAACTCTGACTTAATTAGGATACCGCCGATATGGTCGGTTGGTAATGTCATGTAAGTTTATATATTATATTAAGGAGATATCTAAATTAGAAGTAATAAAAGTGGATCCTCTAACCCCAACATTTTCTTTATTGTTAATTTATCTTTTTAATTTTCAAGTTTACTTTATGTCATTTTCTTTATTTAAGTTTTTACTAGTCCTAGATATGTGTTGTAGCTAAATACCATATCTGGGGTTGTGATTAATTCCATTATCACTGTTTTATAAGTGGTTATTTTATGTTTTGGGTAATATAAAGGTTTATTTATTGAGTCTTAATCTTAATGCTTCTTATTAACTGGCCACTAATAAGATTGATTTGGTAAACTTAAAATAAACTTGATGAAGGAATTTTAGGTTTTAGCCTTAGACTCAATAGCTCATGATCTCACCTTGGGGCAAAAAAATCTTAAGCAGATTTCCTTCCAGGATAGACATATACATGTCGGTCGGGGGTAGCCACCATTATAACTTTATCTTAATGAATTTAGTTAATTTGGTTAACAAAGACATATGATTAATTGAATTACTTTGGGTGTTTGCATCTGACCATCGACAGAGACTTTTGAACATGAGATAATCACTTTATCTTTAAAAGATATTGGAAAGATTCACAACCCTAGATAGTTTCATAATATTGAATTTTCCTTTAATTTACTTTCGCACTGTTTTATTTACTTGTTTTCAGATACAAATCACCATCCAATCATCAAAAAATCTATTAGATACTTGTAATCATTTAACTTCATAAATTGATAGCTAAGGTATTAAGTCCTCGTGGGATCGATACATTTTATACTATTTGAGCGATACGTGCACTTGCATTATGTGAGTGATATCACCTTTCAAGTTTTTGGTGCCATTGCCGGTGACTTATTTATCTTTCACTATTAATTTTAGGTTAGATACATTTACCTGTGTCTAATTTTTTTTTACTTATTATTTTTGTTTTCTTGTGTTTCAGGTTCTCAGACACTACATGAGAAGAACCAGAAGCTTTGAAATCAGTCCGCTTGACCAAGAAATTGAAAGAACTATCAGACAGTTAAGAAGGGAAAGGCGAGAAGGCCAAGAAGCACTGATCAACATGGAACCTGAACCTTTGGAAGTTGCACCACCAATCCCCATTCGAGATAGAACTATTCTGGTGGTTGACGTCTTCATATCATGCATTGTACTTCCTCTCTTACCAGTAAATGCGTGTGACATCAAAACATGCATTCAGATGATACAACAATCAGTTAAGTTTAAGGGGAATGCAACTGAAGATCCTAATGCCCACATCAGCAATTTCCTGGAAGTTTGCGGTATATTCAATTACAACCGAGCGGTAGAAGAAGCAATGAGATTGTGTGAGTTTCCATATTCCTTGAAAGACAGAGCTAAGGCCTGACTACATTCACTAGCAGCAGGTTCCATCAGAACTTGGGACAATCTTACCACCAAATTCCTTGCGTAGTACTTTCCCCAGCCAGAACTGCAAAGTTGAGGAATGACATCACATCCTTTGTACAACATTACTCATAATCCTTCTGCAAAGCTTGGGAAAGATACAAGGAGTTGCTCAGAAAATATCCTCACCATGAGATTGCAAAGTGGCTACAAGTCCAAACCTCATACATAAATAGTATGAGGATCAGTCCACACCCAAGAAACAGGCGGAGGTCAGATATAAATAGATCGGTGACGTGACTGCCATCAAAGTATAGAGGATACCTCATACATCCACAGTGGTATCTCAAGTCGAATGACTACTATGCTCACTTGACTCGAAAAGATTCATATTGACGTTGGTGTACCATCTATTAGGAAATCTTCGATGAGTCGTTCAGTGTTTATCAACTATAAACACCTACACGTCTATACGAGTCTCCCCAGACTCATGGTTCATTGGGATAAACCATCAGACTAAGTCTCGATATACGACGTGTACTGGTCTAGCGGATTTAACTAACCGACCCGTGTTAGTAAATCTTGACCAGGAACTTTATTTGATAATATATTTCTGGTAGTGTCATTCCCAATGTCAACTACAAACTACTTTCTAACTGCGCACTACATTATATATTATCGGGTCTTTGTCTAATATATATATATATATCACTAAATCATATTTAGTTTCAATCTAATCATAATTAGATCAAATATGTATATAAAAGCAAGAAGTACTACCATAGATAAGTAATATTATGGAAAAATAAATTGTTCATATTCATGAATCAGACATGAATACGATCCGGATTGGCACTCCGAGCACCAACCCTAACAGAAGATCTACGGTGCATCGCGACGGGAAATAAACCACCCGTCGCGATGCGCATGACCAAATTTTGCTTATAAATTGATGCCGAATTCATTTGGAAAATTCATACCTTCTTCTGGGGATTTCCTTAATAATACTAAGAAGATTGTATCTTGTTTGTTTATTTACAGCTTTCTTGTATTTAATTTTTATTTTATGCAATAGATCTTTCTTTATTTTACTTTTCAGTATGAAGAGGTAACTCCCCTCTGCTGGGGTGAAAGGTAAAACTTTTATTACTAATATTTAGATTAATCTTCCTTAATTATAATATATAAATTATTTTAAAACTTGACTTAATGGGATATCGCTTTTATGGTCGGTTGGAATTAATCTAAAATCTGACTTAATCAGGATACCGCCTATATAGTCGGTTGGTAATGTCATGCAAGTTTATATATTATATAATGAAGATATCTAAATTAGAATTAATAAAAGTGGATCCTCTAACCTTAATATTTTCTTTATTGTTAATTTATCTTTTTAATTTCAAGTTTACTTTGTCATCTTCTTTATTTAAGTTTTTACTAGTCTTATATATGTGTTGTAACTAAATTGCATATCTGGTTGTGATGAATTCCAATATCATTGTTTTATAAGTGGTTATTTTATGTTTTGGGTAATATAAATGTTTATTTATTGAGTCTTAATCTTAATGTTTCTTATTAACTTGCCACTAATAAGATTGATTTGGTAAACTTAAAATAAACTTGACGAAGAAATTTTAAGTTTCAGCCTTAGACTCAATAGCTCACGATCTCACCTTGGGGCAAAAGACTCTTAGGTAGATTTCCTTCCAAGATAGACATATACATGTCGGGCGGGGTAGCCACAATTGGAACTTAATCTTAATGAATTCAGGTAATTTGGTTAACATAGACATACGATTAATTGAATTCTTTGGGTGTTTGCATCTGACCATCGACATAGGCTTTTGCATATTTTCGTGTTCCAGGTTAATAAACCGATATATTGCACAAACATGAAATAATCACTTTATCTTTAAAAGATATTGGAAGGATTCACAACCCTAGATAGTTTCATAATATTGAATTTTCCTTTAATTTACTTTCGCACTATTTTATTTACGTATTTTCAGACAAAAATCACCATCCAATCATCAACAAATCTATTAGATACTTGTAATCATTTAACTTCATAAATTGATAACTAAGATTTTAAGTCCTCGTGGGATCGATACATTTTATACTACTTGAGCGATATATGCGCTTGCGTTACGTGAGTGATATCACCGATCAAAGAATATATTCTGGGGATTTATTTGGGGTACAGATTTGACAATTTGTACATGTTACAGTTTTACTACATATATTTAAATATTGCTATTATCACAATTCCACTAACACAATCTTGATGGAGAAATTTTGTTTGGAGAGCAACACGTGGAGTAATAATTGGGGCAACTACAATATTTATTGAGACTGTGTTATTGTTGAACAACATTGCATAACTTTTATTTTTAATATAAAAATTTATTAATATTTATAATCGAAAATCTATTAGAACATCATAAATTAACTCTACACAATTGAATTTAATTTCAAATATTTGAAAAATTAAATAAATCATTCTTTACGAAGTAGGGAACGAACCCCAACCTCATGAATAAGGCGACAAGGTGTTCACAACACCATTAAAAAATAATTAACAATAATATTATATATCTTTCAATACACATTTTAATATATGCATACACAAAACTCTCTCCCGTTAACTATTATTAGAAAGTGGTTCTAAAGATCCAAATCCAATTTACTTGGACTGGGGCCTATATGGGCATAAGATTTTGAAGAAGTAAAAAAAATAATGATATTTGATTCTCTTAGTTTATCTCATCAGTCTCGCTTTTCAAAATTAAAAAACCCTAAAGCCCATGAGGTTCAAGCGCAGGCAAAGCAAACACGAGATCCGCCTGATCCCAAAAAAAAACAAAAAACGCCGATGAGCGGAGTCCGAAAAGTCAAAAAAGTAGAATTTAGCGCTATTTTATCAACAAGTGTTGAGCATTGTTGAAGGCTTGAAGCTCCTTAACGTCTACATGTGACTCGGGAAAACGAAAACAAAATCGCTAATCCATTAAGCCACCTGTTCTAACCCACCAACAGTAGACCCCCACGTGTACAGCTATCCACATCCTTTGTCTCACTCCAAAACCGTTCTCATTCATCCCTTTATTTTATTGTAAGAGGAGATGGAAGATCATCATCACCACTTTGTTGTTTTAGCTCTTTATTTGCAAAAATTCATTAGCATGTCCAACGTTTGATCACTTTTTGATTCTTCTTTCTTTTTCTTTTCTTTTCTTTTCATTTTTTTTTAAAATTTTTGTTTTCATTTCATTTTGGGTTAAATTTTCTTTCTTCTAAAGTCGTGTAATCACATGATGATGATGATGATGAAGATATTACAATCTCTGACATTAATGGTTTAAAAGCAAATGGCATGTCACAATCTTTACAAGGGTATCCTGTGATTTTTAAATTAGTCTGTTTTGTTGATTTTGTTTTTGTTTTGTTTCTAGATGAAAATTTGCGGTTCTTTTAGTTAGAAATGGCATTAAGTTTTGCACCAAGTATTCAAAATAGTGTACAGCTTACAGTTCCTTATACACTTTCTCAAAAACCAGCCTCTTTTCTATCATCTGCTTCATTTGCAACTCATAATGGAAGCAACCCACATCTTATTTTTCGATTGAAGAATTGGGGTTTCGGGTCGTGTATTTGTTGGGGAAATAGTTTAAAGAGACCTTGCAGTGCTAATTATAATGAGTTTCTCGATGATGAGTTTGCAAAACAAGCTGAAGAATTAGCACAAAGGTTAGATATCATCGATGGTCATGTTGATAATCATGATCGTGATTGTGATGATAAGAATAAGGACACGGCATTTGCTGTAAGAGATGTAAATATGGGATTTTCCTTGCAATTTATGCCTTCTAAGTATGAAATGCTTGAGCATAATTGGCTTGGGATGCGGCCGGAGCCCCTGTACTGGCCTGAGAGGGAAGAGATTGTTAGGGTGAATATTGAACAGAAAGCGAATTGTGTTGGTATTCCTCTATCATTGAGGATAATAAAGATTAAGCAAAAATGGAAAGAAGGTTTTGGAGATGCAGGGGATTTTGCATACTGTTCGGTGAATAAGGCGTTTTCTTCTTTAGTGTTTATCATTAGAGAGCTTCAGGCCTGTGCCTTGCAACTAAGAGAGAGTCTTTATTGTGAAGACTTGAAGGAGATTATAGTTAAGATGCAGAGAGAAATGAATTCATCATTTGTTTGGCTCTTTCAGCAAGTTTTCTCACGGACACCGACTTTGATGGTCTATGTTATGATTCTTTTGGCTAATTTTACTGTACATTCAATGAGTAATAACGTTGGAGTTGCAGTTAGTCAATCAGAGACCGTCACAGAAACCGTGTCAATGACAGAGGAGAAGAATCAGAGATTGATTCGTTGGCAATTAAGAATTTACTACTCTCAATTTCTGATAGTGGCACCAATGGTGATGGCAAAGAAGTGCCCCGTGTTTCCAGTGGGAATAGGGACAAGCACTTCAGCAGGTCATCTCCCTCAATTCAATTCCCTAACCTTATTCCTTATGAGGTGTCCGAGGAACAATTTCAAATGACTGAAGAGCAGGTGGATTTGTGGAACTCAATGATGGAGGAAGCTTCAAGAGTTCAAGAGGAAAAAGAATATTGGATTCTTGATCATGTGACCATGAAGCAATTCGTGACTCCGGTAACTGTTAAGCTTGAACCGGATAATTATGTGGAGTATTTCAGAACAGATCTTCTTTACCAGATGGGTCTAGCTGAGGAACCAAAGAATCCACTTTTGCTCTTGAATTATGCCCAGTTCCTTCATTTGGTTGCTAAAGACTATGATAGGTATTTTCTGGTTATCCTTTTTAGTTTGTGTACTGAAATTAGTTCGTTCTTTTGTTAAGGCTTATTACCTATAGATGTAAAAATGGAGATTAAATTTTCAAGTATCAGAAACAATATTGTAGAAGTAGGATTTCCTATTTAGATTGATGCTGTCTGTCTTTGTCGATTAATATGAGTTTTAAGCATCTAATTACACACTCATTTACATTTTCGCATCTTAAACATGTTTGAGATCATTTGTTTACTGATGGGATGTGGATGGTGGATTATGATTCATTTTTCACTTTGATATGTTGAGCTTCAAGCGGGATTGACCATCCATGCATTATCTGCTGTTGATGGCTCAAAACCTGCTTATATTCTGTTTGTTTTGCTATAATGTTGGGGTTTTGCAGGGCGGAAGAATGCTTCAAGCAAGCAATACAAGCAGAACCGCCAGATGCTGAGGCGTTGAGTCGATATGCAGACTTTTTATGGCTAGTAAGGAAGGATGTATGGGCAGCAGAGGAGACATATCAGCAAGCAATGGCAGCAGAGCCAAATAGCTCATCTTACACTGCCAAATATGCAAGTTTCCTCTGGAATACTGGTAGTGAAGAGACTTGTTTTCCTCTCAGCGGTTCCCACGACAACTATACTACAATCATCTGATCGAAGAGTATTGAGAAATCATCTAAGCTAGCATATTTCTATCATTTTAGTATATAATGATCTCCAGGAAAGTTAAGTTCTTGGTTTTTGTTTTGTCTAGTTTTTTCAGCCTGTAAAAACTGTTGATGAGATGCTATATTGGTTATATATGTGCACACCAATAAATATTGTTCTTAAGATGAGCTTCTCTTAGAACTAGTTTTATTTAGTATGAGGTTAGTAATGATCCCTGTAATTTTCTGTTTTTCCCCTCAAATCATGATCATTTTCACAACAAAAAGAAGAGATTAAGGATACCTATAGCTATAATTTCCATAATCAGGCAAACATTTATCGAGTTTGAAAATGTGCAACTAGACTTCAAGCAATTTAATTTAATTTTGATTGAGCTTTGAGTGTAATTTAGTCATTCTAATGTGCTAAAATATTTGATGTGCTAAAGTAATACAATTAAATTACTACTTTTTCACTACTTGGACTTGTAACCCTATGGCATTCTAAATCAATACAAGTGTATTCAAGTAATTTACAAAAAATTTAATGTTATAATGTATTTGTAGAATTGTAATAATCTTTTTTTAAAAAACTAGTAATTTTTAAATACAATTGTTAAAATTTCATATTGCAGCTGCATATATTGGTTACATGGTGATAATCATACAAGAAACGTCCGAAGGACTTGTAAAATTAACCCCCATCTTCAACAATTTATACAACTTCAAAACTATAAAACAAAACAAAACCAAACCAAAAAGGAAAATGACTCAACTGATTTAAGTGGGAGTTTAGCGTTTCAGTAAAGAAAGTGGAAACTACAGCATCACCAAAACTACGTGTTGACGACTATCCACAGCCTTTAATAAGTAGCTACTAAGACCATCTGGCTAAACTCTTAACACATTGGGTTCTTTTATCAGAATGGCCTCCCAGTGTACTAATTCCAGTTTAACAGATCTCATATATTTTACCTACAATGTTAACAACAAAGTTCAAAACAGAAAAGATCATATTCTTTCCTTTGAACGTGATCTGATTTAATAAAGTTTTTCTTAAGCAAGTTTTTGGACAATTCTCTCTACATGCAGATAGTCTGTAGGATGAACTAGAAAAATATAAGGACAGAAATCAACAATTCAGAGAAATACCCTGTATTTGGTAGAATGTCGTTAGAGCGTTAATGTTGACGTTTCGATACTCTGCCAAACACTTACTTTAATGTTAGCGTTAACGCTCACAAAATCATAGTCTCACAACATGAGCTTGTTTTTTTATACTAACTTATACTCTAGTGTTTGTTCCCAATCTTATACTCTCTCACAATAATCTCTACCAAATGCACCCATAGTAATAACAAAAATGAGGGCACCTAGAGAAGGGGAAAATCAGAAAGCTATTTTAAATATAGTTAAATGTGTACTATCCATATGTGATCGCGATTTTATACCGCACGCAAAAACTTGATCGTGATTGTTTACTGCACGCAAGCGCACGTATCGCTCAAGTAATATAATGACAAAATATCAGATATCGTACCCACAAGGACTTAATATTTATCTTATTAATACCAATACTAACCTATTTAACTTAAACTAAACTATTGAGAAGGAGAGTTGAATTAATGATTGTTATATGAAGAGTAAATGAAGAACAAATAACACATGTTGGGAAAACCTTATAGATAGAAGAACCTAGGGTTATAACTTCATCTAAGCATGCACACCATTGGTTTAGACACTTTTCATTCAATTGGGTTGTTATAAATTATTAACAAAAATATTAAACTATCTACAAGCCTTTTTCGATGGTCAGGTAAATATATTCGGATTTAAACTAATTAAATATATGTCTCTGTTAATTAATTTAAACCAAATTCATTAATGTCGGTTCTACATATGCCCTGCATGTATATTTCTATCGTGAAGGGAAATCTATTCAAAAGAACTAAATCACGGGCTATTATTCACACGGTTAACCCAAATTCTCTCCGTCAAGTTCCTAAGGATTTACCAAGACTATTCTATTATTGGACAAACAATAAAACATGCAATAAAATACAGAGAATAATAAACAATTTAATAACAAACCCAAAAGAATAAAAATATACGACTTAATTAAATAACATGCATAAGATTCATTGCAACCCTAGAGTAATGATTTAGCTACTTATGATAGTCAATAAAAATATGCTAATCATTATTATAAAACAAGAACACATATGTTATAAAGTAGAGAGTGACGGAAAGAAAGAACTCTCGTTTGTAATTTTTATCTTTAAACTCTGGTACCGATTGAAGTACTTATTTTTGCCTTGCTATGAGCGTTCTTCTATGCTATGGGACTCCAAAATTGTGTTATGAGGCAAGATAATAGGTCTTAGGATGAACTTGTGCTTATATAGGATGTTTAGGGGTATTTTTTGATAAAAAATCGAGTTTCGGAAGGATTTGGGACGCAACGCGCTTCGCGACTTTGCATGAAACAATCGACGCATCGCAACGGTCCATGACCAACATCACGACGCACCACACTAAAGTGCATTTTGGTTTATTTTCGTTCATTCGTGCGTCATGACGCGCTTCCAGCATCGGGACGCGTATTTTGGCTCTAAAATATGGCCAAAATTGGCTCCAATTTATTCGTTTCATCCGTCATTGAATTCCGGTAAATCGCAATATGATTTTTAACGTGGAAAACAAACCCAAAACACATCAAAGTGCTCATCCAACTCGAAATACATAAAAAAATATTAAGACATATGGGTGGTAAATATCTATATATTAGCCACTCATCACACCCTCAAACTTAACATTTTACTAGCCCTTGAGAAAAATAAATAAAAATAAAATAAAATAAACAAACTAAATTAAATTAACATAAGTCACTTTCGTAGGGATCTAGATTGTATTTACTATATGTAACAAGACTTTAAACCCTTAAGCGGGCATATTGGACGAGTTACAGTCTCGTGAAGGCTTACAGCGACGACACCCACAAACGTCATTCATCACACCATGCAATCATGTAAAAAATAAAGAAATAAATAAAATAGTCCTGGTAGTTACACATAATATTTTCCTCCAAGATTGCCTACCATTGAAATCAAAGAACATTCAAAGTACCCAATGCAACTCAAATCCAAGTTATTGAATAACTCATCTAAGTTAGACTCACAGTGTGTGTGTGTGTGTTAAGTTTCGGTCACAACTCGATTCCTAAGTAAGCAAACTCAGTGATTTTGTCTAAAACATTGACATCCAATTAGTCAAACCAACCTAGATATCTCAAAAGTACTTTGTATTTGCCTATTAAGCTAGATATGATATGACTTCTCTTTTTCTTTATCTTTTGACTCACATATCTTTTAAGGTAGTATTTCTCTTCATGGTGGTCCTTACACTTGCTCATTGGTAGCTTCACATGTATTAGTTATTGGTGGTTTATTTTTTTCTCAAAGTATTTTTTTTTTGCTCTTTTTATAATTTTTTTTTCAAAACATTTATTTTTCTTCTGCTCTAGCAATACCATATATCATAAAAAATTATAAATAGAGAGAGATATCTAACAAAACGACCATTCATCTTTAAATAATTTCCTTAACTAGTCACTTTGTCAACTACATAGGCTCTTACAACTAGAAACGTACTTTTAAGTGCTTACGAGACTAACCTAGATCACATAATCAAGGTATCAGATAATAGTCAATTGGGCACTTATTGTTTCTAAGATATTATCCTAAAGCAATCAAACTCATCATTAGATTTATTACTACCTAGGACTAAAAAAATAATTTTTGTTTTTTAAAAAATAAATTTGAAATAAATAGGAGGACTAACACTAACATGCAAACACTCCCAAACTAAAATTTTGCAGTGTCTTTAATGTAAGATAAGAGTACAGAAACAAAGAGTAAGGAACAACACTACCATTCATGGAGTTGATCACGCTCTGTTGGTCAAAATTTGGCCGCGTGGGCTGTGTGGGTTGCTCTAGTATCTGCATAGATAAACATGTAAATTATTACACACGCAAATAGCACACAAAAATAAAATAAAACTAAACTAAAGAAAACAAAAAAAAAAAATCAATGCATGAGTTGCCTCCCCGCTAGCGCTAAGTTTAACGTCTTCAGCTAGACATTCTCGGAAGATCTTCCTTCAAATAGGCTTCAATGCGGCTTTGGATGTCCTAGATAGGACAATGCCATGGGCATTACTCTTCAAACGCCTCTTCAAAAAATGAGGTAGAAAGTATAAATCTTTTCCACTCAGTGCCCATGCCACATTCTTCAACCTTTTAGCTCCAAGGGATCTCGAAAGGAAAGATAGACCGTTAAGAGGTCTCATATGATGCTTGAATGTGAATGGTTGTGCCATTCTATCAAGATTATTGGCAGCATCCATGATACTAGTTTCCTCATGTTGTGATGTGTCCTCTTGTGGAAGAGATTTTCAATAGGCGCACATAGCTGCTCTTGCCTAACTATTTGTTCCACCACTTCTCCATAGATGTACTTTTAAATCTCTTCGTCTAGCTCTTCATCAAACATTTGCGTGATGCATGCTTCAAGATTGTTAGTTTGAGAATGAAAAGTAGATATATCTTGAATGACATCATTTACTATCTCTATTCTAAAGTGTAGACACTGTATTTTTGCATAAAGCCGAATGATGAGCCTCGTATGGAGGCACTACCCGATAAGTTGCGGAAGTCGCGGGAAACAGACGTTGGAAGGGAAAATTCTAAAATTAATAGCGCATTAAATTTAAACTCGTTAGTTAGCCGTAGGTTCGCTCAATCGATTCCCGTTTTAAACATTAATCTTGGCCCAAAACCCCTGCACCCATCCAAAGCCCATACGCACCCATCCAAAGCCCACGTGCATAACCCTAACCCTAATGCACCACTATATAACATAACCTAAACTAAACCCTAATCGGTCTTCTGCCTCCCACTCCACTCACGGAAAAAAGAAGGCCAAAATAAATAAAAAAACCCTAACAGAGATTCGGCAAACTCCACCCTCTCTCTTCACGCCTCCTTCTCCCATTTGGCCACCGATTCATAAAGAAACCCTAGAAAATCACACCCCTGCTCTCGCCTCTCTCCTCTCTTTAGCCACCATAGACTTCACGCAGCCACGGCCTTCTCTCTCTGGCTCTCTCATTTTAACAAACACAAACCCTAGAGAAGGCTCGGTGGCAGCCACTAGACTTCACGCATCAACTCCTCTCTCCACTCTCTCACTCTTTCACGGCAATTGACCACAAAAACCAAAAACCCTAATCATCTTCCTTCTTTCCCCCTCTGATCTCTCTCTTCTTCTCTCAACTCACACGGCCAACCCTAATAGCATACTCTCTCACAACTTGAAACCACACAACAACACTGAGCTGAAACAACACATCAAATAAACCCTAACTCACACGGCCTCACATTCTCTCCTTCCTGACATTCTCAATCTCTCACGGAAACAAATCAAAAACCATAACTCTCTCTCTTTTTTTCTCTTACACACTCGGCAGTAACACAAACAAAAGACACACACGACTTCACTCACTCGGCAGCAACTCACACATACAGACCCCACACACATGAAACACCAATCAACGCATCCCAGCAGCCCCACCAAACTGACTCAAACGAGAAGCCAAAACCAAACACCAATCACCAATCAACGAAATCAACCAGCACAACACAAGACAAACCCCACTGACACACATAAACTAATAACCAAGCAGCCTCACCGACCATATAGATAAAAATATCCCACTAGCAAAAGCAGCGCATGTAGACTTGGAGTGAACATGACCAAAAGAAACAGGAACCCTGCCAAAATCGAGCCACAAACAGCCACAAACTAACCCCATGCACCATTCATCAAACAGCCACGTGAAACAAATTGCCCCTTAGCACCAAACAACAAACTGCCCTCCACTGACCGAGCACAAAAGCAACAAATGACAAGCCACAAACCGACTCACTATTGATTTCACTCAGCCCTCCATCACAAACAAACCGACACGCAAAAGACCAGTCAGCCGAGAACAAACCAAAACAATAGTGATCAACAAACAAACGTGAAACCAGCAGCCCACACAGCCCCCAAAATATCACCCAAAACAGTCCCCAAAACAGCTCGGAAAATTGCCCAAAAAACAGCCCAGAAAACAGCCTAAAATCAGCCCTCGAACCACCCAAAAACAGTGAACAAAACAGCGGAACATCGAGTGACAACAGAGAAAAAAACGAGTGGAAACAGCAAATCAGCGAACCAGAAAAATAGCGGAAACATTAACCCTTCTGGTGATGTCCCAACGCACTCCCGAGAAGCGACTTAAAAGGTAAGACTTGAGGGCACCCTTTGTTATATTATATTTTTTCATCCTGGAAACGACATGTTTGGTAGGACATGGAATACGTCTAACCGGGTATGCGAAATCCTACATTGAAAATGGCCAAATTATTTGGTCACATATTTATTATTCCGCATTTATTTCGTGTCATTTGTCTTTTTATTATTTCGTATTTAATTTACATTTATTGTTGTTTTATTATTCTGCACTTATTTTGTGTTATTTACCTTCCTTGTTATTTCGCATATTTGTCTCTTCGGTTATTTATTGTTATATGCATTATCATATTTCATGTCTATCTATATTGGGTTAATGATTGCGTGTTATCCCTTGTGGTATATCGGATGGACTCCCAGACATAAATTCCATAACCGAATCCGAATGGACTGTAATGCGATCTGTACTTGGGATACAACTCCACGTATCGCTCGAGGAAATGCTCATGCATGTGCTTAGGTCATTATAGATGTCATTTTCGTAATCATGTTCGAACGCGTTTCCGAACGCTACTCGGACGCATGCATTCTGCCTCAATTACGTTCGAACGCATTTCCGAATGCTATACGAACGTATGCATTCTGCCTCACTCCGTTCGAATGCGTTTCCGAATGCTACTCGAACGCGCATGTATTCTGGTTTGCCATGCATCATATCTCATACCGTTCGAACGCATTTCCAAACGCTACTCGAACGCATGCATTCTCGAACGCGTTTCCGAAAATGTGCATACAATGAATCAACTTCTCTTCCTCATATTTCATGCATGTTTGCTTCTTTGGTCATTTCTTTTGCATTACATACTTAATCATCTGACTTTATTATTGACGCTTTTTACCGTTATTATTTATTTACATTTTCACATTTCTTTATTTGATATGTTTATGGAATTATGCGCTCGTTTTTATTTTATTTACTTTTATGGGTGTGCAAACTTGGGTTTTGATTAAATTATCTTGCATGTGTTTTATAAGACTTGGTTATACTATTGCATAAATCATTTCATTACAATTGGCATAAGTAAGGGACCATTCCGAACCCAACGATTTGAGGTCTTCCCTTGCGAGGGTTAGTGCAGCCTTAAACCATTTCCTAGTTCACACTGGGTGGCGACTCTATTTATTCTCTAGTTTAGTCCATCACGGGCTACTCCGTACTCCCGACCGGGCCGCGAGCCCGGACAGCGTTGCCCACCTTTGTACCATGTCCACAATCTGGAGACTCCACTGAGGATAGAGAATCGGCCCCGAAATAATGTATTGTAATGTTTGTGATTTTTGCTTTAGTTGACCTTGTCTCATATATTTTGCATACCCCATTTTACCTTGATGGCATTGTGAAGTCGCTTTCACTCGAAGCGACAGATCGTTATATGGTGTCATCACTCATTGGCACGTACCTTAGGGTATAAAAAAGGTGCGCTCGCTTGGTCGCTCAAACCCTTGAGTGGGGAGACCTAGTTGTGGGCAACCCTTCACCGACGGGAGCCTTTATCAATACTCCCATAAAACTGCACGAGAACCATAGTTATATGACCTATAGAAGCCACCATTTATGCTTGTGTTTGGGACCATCATCATTTGGATTCATTTGGACTTCTTTTCATGAGTTGTGAACTTGTTGGGCCATTTAAACTAGGACGCGTTTGTGTCTTATGAAGATTGGGCCAAAAGCTTTTAAAATACCGATGGGCCACTTTGTGTTTGGGCCCCATATCATTTGAAGTTGTTTAGCCACGTTATTGTAAAAGTGTATACCTGTTGGGCCTTTTTCAACTGGGATAAGTTTACACCTCGCAATAATATGATTGAATGCTTTGAAATGATAATGGGCCAACTTGTATGAAAACCTTGATGAGTTTAGAAAGTCCGAACATGATCCAAATATGCTAGAAGCATGAGTTCGATATCCGCACTGGCTTTCATCCAGAAATGATACGCCTTGTTACGGCATATTTGTATACTTTTGGCCGCTTCTAAGTTCATCCCCATGACCACGGTTGCTGAAAGCCCAATTCGTCATTTCTAGACAATGGCATGATCTCATAATAGGCTTAGTCCATGTTGTAAATGGGCGGTCTTTGTCTTTTACCGATGGAAAGGACTGAGGTAGCCAAGGTTCACCCTTGTAGCGTAGGAGATAACGATTTTGTGTACCCCATATTATTACATAAAATTAGCCATACCTAGGACAGAAATGGACTTACCACGAGTGTAGGAGGAATAAGGTCGGAAGGATATATGTTGTTTTGATAACCATATGCATCTCATACATCTCATGCATCTCACGCATACACGCATCATGCTAACCCTTGTGTCTTAAAATCCATCATAGATATCCGTTGGGTTAGGAAAGAAAGACTTGTCAATAAGAGTTTAGCAAACATGGATATCGATGAAGAGGAAGCCGAGAAACAGAAAAATTTATTGCAAGAATAGAAAGACCATATAAGGGCCTTCAGAAAAAAAACAAAAGAAAAAAGAAAAAAAAAAAGAAAAAAAATTGTTGTTTTTAGTCCTTAATAGTTAGGCATAAGTCCAATGATGAAATGGTTTGCTTTAGGGTGAAATCTTAAAAACGATAAACTCTTGATGTGCTTTTATCTGATGCTTTGAGTAATTGATCTATGTTAGACTCGTAAGCACTTAATTATAGGTTTTTAGCAGTGAAAACCTGAGTAGTCGACAATGTGACTAGTTGAAGAAATTACAGGTCGATGAATGACCGTTGCTTAGATGTTTATCTTGATTTGCTTGTGTTATGATGTGTGGTATTGTTGAAAATAAAAGAAAAGTCCCTAAAAAAAATTTATTAACCACCTATAACCAATAAGCTTGAAGCTACCCATGGGTGAGTATTAGGACCACAAGAGGAGAAATGCTACCTTAAAGGGTAGGTGTGTTGAAAAAAAATAGAAAAAAGAAAAAAAAAAAAAAAGAGACAAAAGAAAAAGAAAAAGAAAAATCATACCATATTGAGCACAGAAAAGCAATTGCAGAGCATAATTGAGACATCTAGGTGGTTTGACCATCGATCCCAAATTGTTTTTTAACGAAATCATTGAGTTGGCTTACCTAGGAATCAAGCTGTAAAAGAACCTTTGCACACACACTTTGAGTCTGGCTTAGATCATTTATTCAAAGGCTTGGATTTGAGTTGCATCGAGTGTTTTGAAGGTTCTCTGGTTTCATTACTGAGCATTCTTAGAGGACAATGATATGTATAACTATTGGGACTTTTGTAGCATGTAATATAGTATGTTGATACGGAATGCCACATCACGTAGTCCACATTGACCTAGTGCAAGCAGCGGAGAATATAAAGTTAAACCAAGACTGGGGGCGACCAGACCAGTCTACCACCTCGCGAATCAAGGACATAATGAGTTCTTGAGTCATGGACCAAAGAGAACTGAGCAATCACCAGAGTAGAATTGATAGAGGGAAACTATAAGCAGGCCCTGGGGGCGACCAAAGACATTTATTGGCGAAGGGCGCCAAAGAAGCACTAGGAAGGCCTAACCTATCGGAATAGGGAATGCATCCACGCATACATTGATACACATCATATACATGCAATTTTTGTTTTGTGTTCGCATGTTTTGAAAAAAAAAAGGAAAAAACGGCAAAGATGAGCGAACTCAGGAACGGTTCAAAAATGAACCATCTCAACTCAGTAACGGTTCAGAAATGGACCACCATCTCTCATCAGTAACGGTTCGGAAACGGACCACCATCTCAACAAGTAACGGTTCGGAAATGAACCATCTCTCATCAGTAACAGTTCAGAAATAAACCATCTCTCATCAGTAACGGTTCAGAAATGAACCACATCATATAAGTAACGGTTCGGAAATGGACCACCTTCTCAACAAGTAACGGTTCAGAAATGAACCATCCTCCCACATCAGTAACAGCTCGGAAATGAACCATCATCTTACATCAGCTCAGTTCGGTAATGAATCTGAGAGATCGCAACATCTTGCAGGGACGAACCTTAGGAGTCGCAGCACCTCGTCCCCAAATCAACTTATTTGGAAGCATCTCGCAAAGAAGCAGGCAAGTGCGACAGCCGACAAACCAGGTAAGTAAAAATGCATGCATAACTTTGATAGGGTTGTTACTGTCCCACACTGCACAAGCCCCATCAAAGTGGGGGCGACTGTAGACACTGTATTTTTACATAAAGCCCAATGATGAGCCTCGTATGGAGGCACTACCCGATAAGTTGCAGAAGTCACTGGAAACGGACGTCGGAATGGAAAATTCTAAAATTAATAGCTCATCAAATTTAAACTCGTTAGTTAGCCGCAAGTTCACTCAATTGATTCTTGTTTTAAACATTAATCTTGTCCCAAAACCCCCACACCCATCCAAAACCCATACGCACCCATCAAAAGCCCACATGCATAACCATAACCCTAATGCGCCACTATATAACATAACCTAAACTAAACCCTAATCGATCTTCTTCCTCCCACTCCACTCACGGAAAATAGAAGGCCAAAACAAAAAAACCCTAACATAGATTCGGCAACCACCAACTCCACCCTCTCTCTTCACGCCTCCTTCTCCCATTTGGCCACCAATTATCAAAGAAACCCTAAAAAATGACACCCTTACTCTCGCCTCTCTCTTCTCTTTAGCCACCATAGACTTCACGCAGCCACGACCTTCCCTTTCATCAACGAACCCTAGCTAGATCTCCTCTCTGACTCTCTCATTTTAACAAACACAAACCCTAGAGAAGGCTCGGGGGGCAGCCACTGGACTTCACGCATCAACTCCTCTCTCCACTCTCTCACTCTTTCATGGCAATTGACGACAAAAATAAAAAAAAACCCTAATAATCTCCCTTCTCTCCCCCTCTGATCTCTCTCTTCTTCTCTCCACTCACATGGCCAACCCTCACAGCATCTTCTCTCCCAACTTGAAACCACACAACAACACTGAACCGAAACAACACATCAAATAAACCATAACTCACACGGCCTCACCTTCTTTCCTTCCTGACATTCTCAATCTCTCACGGCAATAAATAAAAAACCATAACTCTCTCTCTTTTTTTATCTTACACACTCGGCAGTAACACAAACAAAATACACACACGGCTTCACTCACTCGGAAGCAACTCACACACACAGACACCACACACACGAAACACCAATCAACGCATCCCAGCAACCCCACCAAACCGACTCACGAGAAGCCAAAACCGAACACCAATCACCAATCAACGAAATCCACCAGAACAACACAAGAAAACCCCACCGACATACATAAACTAATAACCAAGCAGCCTCACCGACCATACAACAACAATTACCCCACTAGCGAAAGCAGCGCATGCAGACTTGGAGTGAACGTGACCAAAAGAAACAGGAACCCTACCAAAACCGAGCCACAAACAGCCACAAACTAACCCCATGCACCATTCAGCAAACAGCCACGTGAAACAAATTGCACTTTAGCACCAAACAACAAACTGCCCCCTAATGACCGAGCAAAAAAGAAACAAATGACAAGCCACAAACTGACTCACTATTGATTTCACTCAGCCCTCCATCATAAACAAATCGACACACAAAAGACCAAGTCAGCCGAGAACAAACCAAAACAATAGTGATCAACAGACAAATGTGAAACCAGTAGCCCACACAGCCCCCAAAATATCACCCAAACCGGTCCCCAAAACAGCTAGGAAAATTGCCCAAAAATAACCCAGAAAATTGCTTAAATTTAGCCCCGAGCCACCAAAAAAATAGTGAACAAAACAGCGGAACATCGAGTGAAAAAAGAGAAAACAGCGAGTCGAAACAACGAACTAGCGAACCAGAAAAAAAGTAGAAACGTTAACCCTTCCGGTGATGTCCCAACGCACTCCCGAAAAGCGACTTAAAAGGTAAGACTTGAGGGCACCCTTTGTTATATTATATTTTTTCGTCCTGGAAATGGCATGCTTGGTTGGACGTGGAATACGTCTAACCGGGTATGCGAAATCCTACATTGAAAACAGCCAAATTATTTGGTCACATATTTATTATTCCGCATTTATTTTGTGTCATTTGTCTTTTTATTATTTCGTATTTAATTTACACTTATTGTTGTTTTATTATTCCGCACTTATTTTGTGTTATTTACCTTCCTTGTTATTTCGCATATTTGTCCCTTCGGTTATTTATTATTATATGCATTATCGTATTTCATGTTTGTCTGCATTGGGTTAATGATTGCGTGTTATCCCTTGCGGTATATCGAATGGAAACCCAGACATAAATTCCGTAGCCGAATCCGAATGGAGGGTAATGCGGTCTATACTTGAGATACACCTCCACGTACCACTCGGGGAAATGCTTATGCATGTGCTTAGGTCATTATAGATGTCATTTTTGTAATCACATTCGAACGCGTTTCTGAACGCTACTCGGACACATGCATTCTACCTCAATTACGTTCGAATGAGTTTCCGAACGCTACACGAATGTATGCATTCTGCCTCACTCAGTTCGAATGCGTTTTAGAACGCTACTCGAACGCGCATGCATTCTATTTTACCATGCATCATATCTCATACCGTTCGAACGTGTTTCCAAATGCTACTCAAACGCATGCATTCTGTTTACCGTTCGAACGCGTTTTCGAACGCTACATGAACGTGCATACAGTGAATCGACTTCTCTTCCTCATATTTCATGCATGTTTACTTCTTTTTTAATTTCTTTTGCATTACATACTTAATCATCTCACTTTTTTATTGACGCTTTTTACCGTTATTATTTATTTACATTTTCACATTTCTTTATTTGATATGTTTATGGAATTTTGCGCTCGTTTTATTTTATTTACTTTTATTGGTGTGCAAACTTGGGTTTTGATTAAATTATCTTGCATGTGTTTCATAAGACTTGGTTATACTATTGCATAAATCCTTTCATTACAATTGGCATAAGTAAGGGACCATTCCGAACCCAACGGTTTGAGGTCTTCCCTTACGAAGGGTGAGTACGACCTTAAATCATTTCCCAGTTCACACTGGGTGGCGACTCCATTTATTCTCCGGTTTAGTCCCCCGAGGGCTACTCCGTACTCCTGACCGGGCCGCTAGCCCGGACAGCGTAGCCCACCTCTGCACTATGTCTACATAAAGCCCTCATCTTGCTTTGTTGATGTGGAGGTTATTGGTGACTCATCTACTTGTGCTTTCTCATGGCAGACTGATATGGCATTATCAAATTCTTTTTATTCTATACTTCTTCTGTACCATGTTCAAGGGTGTCATTTGCATCTGTACCATTGCTTTCAATCTAGTAATATTCCTTGTGGTTTCCTCATTCAGATTGGTTATCTGCATAAGCAAGTCCTCCAATGATGGTTTTGGTTATTGAGGAAATTCTTAGGCTTGTGGTGGGTAAAAATGATATAATGGTTCAGTGGGATATGCGAGACCTTCATTGTTATGCCATGTAAAATACAGATTTCCCCCATGGATTGTAGTTGACCGTGCAATAATCACTAGGGTGGTTGCCCCCACATATCTTATATTTTATCATTGTACTTTGAAAGGCTTGAGCATACATTGCGCTACTTCTCTCTGACATCCATTGATAAGTATTGCTTTGGACAACAGGCCTTAGAAAATCAAACTATATCTCACCAACATTAGGTATAACATAATCTCTAAAAGCTCTTATTTTCTCTATCGCCCAATGATACTCCATTATTCGAACATATGAAATCAAAGACATTGAAATATAAGACATGTCTTATAATGATACTCCATTATTGTTGTTTCTTTATTACTTTATGGATGCGTGCTTGATTGCATGAAATATAAACTGTTCTGTGACATTCTTGCATTATAAGATATGTTGATACTCCATTATCACTGTTCCTTTATTACTTTATGGATGCGTGTCTGATTACATGAAATATAAATTATTCTGTGACATTCTTGCATTATAAGACACGTGGATCCTCTTCTGAACCTGGATATTATACTGGCATTAGTAATGGACCATTCCGAACCAAAATAGGTTTAAGGTCAGACCTCGAGAGGGGTGTAGTACTGCCTTAAATCATTCTCAATGTCTTATACTAGGTGGCGACTCCTTTTTTCTCGGGTTAGTCCCTATGGGCTATCTGTACTCTCTACGGACTGCAAGTCTAATAACGTCGTGG